>PVJS01015762.1:17762-38535 GCA_004027185.1 Glis glis | reverse complement strand
GAGGATCCGGGTTCGCGGCCAGCCTCAGCTCTCTCGCTCTCTCTCCCTGTCTCTCTCTTTCTCTCTCTCTCTCTCTCCTTAGTGAGGCCCTCCGCAACTTCGTGAGACCCGGTTTCAAAATAAAGTATAAAAAAATAGGGCCGGGGGCGTAGCGCGGAGGTAGAACGCCCCTGCGTTCAATCCCCGGTACCGCAAAAAAAAAAAAAAAAGAAATCATACAGGATTTCTGAAAAGAATTCAGAGAATGCCTGAAAGAAATGAAGGAATAAACAAAAAATCTGATACCCTGAACAGGAATCAAAAGAAAGCTCTGAAGGAGCCAGGCATGGTGGCGCACGCTTGTAATCCCAGTACTTGGGAGGTGGAGACCAGAAGATCCGGGTTCGAGGCCAGCCTCAGCTACTTAGTGAGTCCCTCCGCAACTTCGTGAGACCCGGTTTCAAAATAAAGTATAAAAAATAGGGCCAGGGGTGTACCTCGGAGGTAAAATGCCCCTGGGTTCAATCCCCGGTACTGCAAAAAAAAAAAAAAAAAAGCTCTGAAGGAAATGAAGGATGCAATAATTGAAATGAAGGCATCAATACAAACCATCAACAGTAGACTAGACCACACACGGAAAACAGAATCTCACTCTTACAAGATGACCACTTGAAAAACTAACACATAGTATATAATTTAGAAAAAACAATTCAATAGCATGAGTTGGACATTGAAGAGATCAGGGCCAACTTTAAAAGAATGAACCTAAGAATAATAGGCATAGAAGAGGGGATAGAATCTGAAACCGAAGGAATCAAAAGTCTTTTCAGAGAAGTAATAGCAGAAAATGTTCCAAACATAGAAACGAGGTCGACACACAGGTACAGGAAACATATAGAACCCCCACTAGACAAGATCAGAGAAGAGGTTCACCACACCACATAATAATCAAATTGACTAACGTAGAGGCCAAGGAGAGAATCTTAAAGGCAACGAGAGTAAAAGGCCAAGTGACATTCAGAGGAAAACCATTATGAATCACTCTAGACTTCTCAAACCAAGTAATGAGAGCCAGGAAGGCCTGGAGCGACACATTCCAAACTCTGAAAGAAAACAACTTCCAGCCAAGACTACTCTACTCAGCAAAGATATCTTTCAAATTTGACAGGGAAATAAAAATCGTCCATGACAAACAGAAGCTGAAAGAATTTATGTCTTTTAAACCAGCACTAGAGAAAATACTCTAGAAATCAACCATAAGAAGGTTCAGAGAAACCTCATAAACACACAAAGCCTGAACACCACACTGCTGAATGAGGAATGGGTCATAGAAGAAATAAGGGGAGAAATTAAGAAATTTCTAGAAACAAACAAAAATAGAGATACAACATATCAAAATCTCTGGGACACTTTGAAGGCAGTATTCAGAGGAAAATTCATAACACTGAGTGCTCACATAAGAACAGAAAATCACCAAATAAATAACCTAATAACACACCTCAAAGCCCTTGAAAAACAGGAACAGTCTAATCCCACAGCTAGTAGAAGATAGGAAATTATTAAAATTAGAGCAGAAATCAATGAAGTAGAGAATTTAAAAAATACAAAAAATCAACAAACCAAAGGCTGGTTTCTAGAAAAAATAAACAATATAGGTAAACCACTAGCCATCTAACCAAAAGAAAGAATCAACCCAACTTACTAAAATAAGAGATGAAAAAGGTGATATTACCACAGATAGTGTAGAAATCCAGAGGATTATCAGAAACTACTTTGAAAAACTATACTCCAACAAAATGGAAAACCTAGAAGAAATTGACAAATTTCTAGACACATACAACTTCCTAAATTGAACCAAGATATAGAAAATTTAAACTGACCAATAGCAATCATAGAGATTGAAGCAGCAATAAGGAGCCTACCATCAAGGAAAAACCCAGGTCTAGATGGTTTCCCAGGCGAATTTTATAAAACCTTTATAGAAGAGCTAATCCAATACTTCTCAATCTATTCCATGAATTAGAAAGAAACGGGACTCTCCCAAATACATTCTATGAAGCCAACATCACATTAATACCAAAACCAAATAAAGACAGCTCAAGAAAAGAAAACTACAGGCCAATATCACTGATGAACTTAGATGCAAAACTACTAAACAAAATACAAGCAATGCACATTCAAAACCACATCGAGAAAAATATACACCATGAACAAGTTGGGTTCATCCCAGGGATGCAAAGCTGGTTCAACATGTGAAAAACAATCCATGTAATTCACCACATAAACAGAACTAAGGACAAAAATCATATAATAATTTCAATAAATGCTGAAAAAGCATTCGACAAAATCCAACACCCATTAATGCTAAAAACACTGCAGAGAATCAGAATAGAAGGAACATATCTCAACATCATAAAAGCAATATACAATAGGCCCACAGCCAACATCATACTGAATGGGGAAAAACTATGAGAGTTCCCCCTAAAAACAGGAACAAGACCAGATGTCCACTATCACCACTCCTTTTCAATATAGTACTCGAGACTCTAGCCAGAGCAATAAGGCAAGAGAGGGAAATCAAAGGAGTACAAGTAGGAAAAGAGGAACTGAAACTCTCTATTTGCAGATGACATGATATTATATTTAGAAGATCCAACAAACTCAACCAAAAGGTTATAGAACTGATCAACAATTCAGCAAAGTATCTGGATACAAAATCAATCTTAAAAAATCAGAAGCTTTTCTATATGCCAACCATAAATCCACTGAAAAAGAAATCCAGAAAACATTCCCACTCATGATATCCCCCAAAACGAATAAACCTAACCAAGGAGGTAAGAGACCTCTACAAGGAAAATTATAAAACATTGAAAAAAGAAATTGAAGAAGATCTTAGAAGATGGAAGGACCTCCCATGCTCTTGGATAAGCAGAATAAATATCAAAATGGCCATTCTTCCAAAAGTGATCTACAGATTCAATGCAATACCCATTCAATTACCAAGGTCATTCTTCACAGACATAGAAAAATCAGTCCTTAAATTCATTTGGAACAACAAAAAACCCAGATAGCCAAAGTAGTTCTCAGCAATAAGAACCATGAAGGAGGCATCACAATACCTGACTTCAAACTATACTACAAAGCCATAGTAATATAAACAGCATGGTACTGACACAAAAGCAGACACATAGACCAATGGAGCAGAAGAGAAGACTCAGAAATAAATCCACACACTTACAGCCAATTGATTTTTGACAAAAGGGCCAAAAACGTACACTGGAAAAAAGATAGCCTCTTCAACAAATGGTGTTGGCAAAACTGGTTACCCATATGCAGAAAAATGGAAAAAAAAAACCACTTTCTCACTAGTACAAGAGTCAATTCAAGATGGATCAAAGACCTAGAAATTAGAGAGACCTTGCAGTTACTTGAAGAGGGCATAGGCCCAACACTCCAACACATAGGCCCGGGTAAAAACTTCCTCAATAAGACCCCAAAGGCACAAGAAATTAAAATGAGGATCAATATGTGGGATTGCATTAAACTGAAGAGCTTCTGTGAAGCAAAGGAAACTATCAAGAACCTCAACAGCTGACAGAATGGGAGATTTTTGCCAGCTACTCCTCTGATAGAGGACTAATATGTAGAATATAGAGAGAACTCAAGAAACTCACAACCAAAAAAACAACCCAATCAAAAAATGGGCAAGTAAACTAAATAGACACTTCACAAAAGAAGAAATACAAATGGCCAATACATGTATGAAAAAATGTTCAACATCATTATCCATCAGAGAAATGCAAATCAAAACTACCCTGAGATTTCACCTAACCCCAATTAGAATGGCAATCATTAAAAACACAAACAACAACAACAAATGCTGGCAAGGATGTGGAGAAGTAGGAACTCTAATATATTGTTGGGATTGCAAACTAGTTCAACCACTTTGGAAAACATTGTGAAGGATCCTCAGAAGAATGGGAATGAACCTACTATATGACCCAGCAATACCACTCCTGGGTATCTACCCAAAAGAATGGAAACCAAACTACCAGAGTAATGCATGCATATCTATGTTTATAGCTGCACAATTCACAATTGCCAAACTATGGAACCAGCTGAGATGTTCATCAACACATGAATTGATTACAAAACTATGGGATATGTACATAATAGAATTTTACTCAGCCATAAATAAGAACAAAATTATGTCATTTGAAGAGAAATGGATGGAACTGGAGAACATTATGCTAAGTGAGATTAGTCAGTCACAAAAGTAAAAAGTTGGATCTTCTCCCTAATATAGAGAAGCTAAGGAGAAAACTGGGCATAGGAGGAACTCCAGATAAGGGAGGAGAAACCTTAGATGAGCAAAGAAGGCTACATAACTGAGGAAAATGGGAGGGGGAAGAGGGAAACACCTCAATGGACATGATGTATGTACACAAACTTATCAAAGTCAATCACTATGCTGAGCACAGGAAGAAGGGAGGGGGGAGGAAATAGGGCAGGAACTGGGGGAGGGCTCAGTGAGTACTGTGTGCATGTATGCTTCTACCACCCTGAACTGAACTTCATCAAGAAGTATGATTACAATACACCAATAAAATAAAAATAAAATAAAATAAGGCTGGGATATGGCTCAGAGGTCGAATGCCCCTGGGTTCCATCCCCAGTACAATACATACATACATACATACATACATACATACATAAGAAGATAGGGCTGGGAGTATAGCTCAGAGACAGAATGCCCCTGCGTTCAATCCCCAGTACCATACACACACAAACACACGCACACGCACGTGCACAAAATAAAAACAAACCACAACTATAGTGCTACAAATGCAATGAAGTGGCCTTACAGGACTGTGAAAATATACCACCTTTATGTCCTTGTTCCCCTATAATAGCACTACAACATCCAGGACATAGGCTAAAAAAGCTAGAGTGTGTTGCCATTGAGCTTCAGTATTTCCAGTTTTCCAATATTTGTTTATCATACCAGTAGGGAGAACCACACATGCCTAAGCAGAATGCCTCTCTGATAAGACTCTATCTTACCAATTAAGAAATAGTTAAATTCTGCCTCAGGCTATGAGATATTAAGGTGCTACTGATGATATTTGCCATTTTAATCATTTTAGGCATTGTTAAAATTTATCTTTAATGTGTTAACTTTCAACATATCTCCAGAAAAGCTAGGTGAAAGAAAATATGTTCAGTAAGTTTTACAGGTTTGTCTTACACAATACCTTGTCTGTTCAAACTGCCTGATGGACTTGGATATCTAGTAGCTATCTTCTTAAACTTTATCTGGAAGACTGCAGAACAAACCAACAAATGAGTTTCTCTATAAAGCCTGCTTATCTCATTTTCTCCACTTTTCCTCCTGATGTAATCCTAGAATTACATAAGTTAAAGTCAGGGACTGACTTCTGAAATTCTAGAAACTTACATAATTTGCTTCTCCCATCTCTAAGGTACTTTTATTCCTTCAAATATTTATTGCAGGGGGTACTGGGGATTGAACCCAGAGGCTTTCTACCTCCAAGCTACACCCCCCAGCCCTATTTTATTTTTATTTTGAAACAGGGTCTCACTAGGTTGCTGAGAGTCTCACTATTTGCTGAGGCTGTCCTCAAACCTGTAAACCTCCTGTCTGGGCCTCCCAAGCACTGGGATTACAGGTGTGTGCCACCACACCCAGCTCCTTCAAATATTTATGAACACCAAATATAACATACATTGGGTACTGGGATGAAAAGTGGTTTAGTGAAGTCCAACACGTTCATAACTGATTATATATATATATATTATATGATTATATATATATATATATATATATATATATGTTAAATGATGTGCACAAAGGGCCACAGGAAGCTCCCAGAATTGGCTCTACACCAGTTACTGCATGAGGGGACAGCTGGGATGAAATCAGTAACACTGATACACAGATGAAGTAAATGGATAAACCCAAGGACATTCTACCTCCAAGCTACTCCCCTAACCCTCTTTTTTTATTTTGAAACAGGGTCTCACAAAGTTACTGAAGGTCTCACTAAGTTGTTGAGGCTGGCCTCAAACTTGCAATCCTCCTGTCTCAGCCTCCCAAGTACTGAGATTACAGGTGTGTGCCACTGTGCCCAGTTTAAGTGGAGTTTTGAAAAGAGAAAAAAGCTGGGGATGGTGGTGCATGCCTGTATTCCCAGTACTTGGGAAGTTGAGACAGGAGGATCACAGGTTTGAGGCCAGCCTCAGCAACTTAGTGAGAATTTGTTTCAAAATAAAAAAGGGGCCGGGCGTGGTGGCGCACGCTTGTAATCCCACTACTTTGGGATGCGGAGACCGGAGGATCCAAGTTCGTGGCCAACCTGTGCGCGCGCGATCTCTCTCTCTTTCTCTCTCTCTACCTAGTGAGGCCCTCCGCAACTTCGTGAGACCCGGTTTCAAAAATAAAGCATAAAAAAATAGGGCCTGGGGTGTAGCGCGGAGGTAGAACGCCCCTGCGTTCAATCCCCAGTACCGCAAAAAATAAATAAATAAAAATAAATAAAAAAGGTTAATGGTGTAACGCAGAGGTAGAATGTCCCTAGGTTCAATCCCCAGTACCCCCCCCCAAAAAAAAAGCTAAGAAAGAGAAATGACTGTGTGTGTGTGTGTGTGTGTGTGTGTGTGTGTGTTGCTGGGGATTGAACCCAGGGGCATTCTACCTCTGAGCTACGCCTCCAGCCCTATTTTATTTTTTCTTTAGAAACAGGGTCTCACTAAGTTGTGGAGGGCCTCGCTGAGTTGCTGAGGTGGCCACAAACCTGAGATCCACCTGTCTCCTTCTCAAGACTGGGATTACAAGCGCGCGCCACCACGCCCGGCTGAGATGAGACTTTTTAAAGCACATGGAGGGAATGGCAAGGACCGCCAGCTCTCTGTATGCACAAGTTCTTCATCCACACGTGGCCAACTGCAGACTGAAAGAAATGAAAATACTGAACATGTGCAGACTTTTTTCTTGACATTATTCGCTAAACAATATAGTACAACTATTTACATAGCATTTACATTGTGTTAGGTATTATAAGCAATCTAGAGATGGTTGAAAATATATACAGGATGTATTATATAGGTTATATGAAAAAACTGTACTATTTTGTATAAAAGACTTGAGCATCAGAGGTTTTAGGATCCAAAGCGGGGTTCCCAGAACCAGTCCCCCTGGGGACTGTGAGATGACTGCATTCTGCCATCTGGTAAAGCTGGAAACTGGGCACATCAAACGGAAGAGTGTGCACAAGGCTGGGAAGGTTCGTGTCGTGAGGGTGCTCTTCTGTGTGTTGTTAGGAAAGGAGCCACCATGGAATATTTCTAATACTATTACTCTAAACAGAATAACAATCATATCTGTCTTAGAAAGATGAAACTGGTGGCAACATAGAGAATGGATTGGAAGCTGGGCATGGTGGCACACGCTTGTAATCTCAGTACTTGGGAGGCTGAGACCAGAGGATCCAGGTTCGCTGCCAGCCTCAGCCACTTAGTGAGACCCTATTTCAAAAAAAAAAAAAAAGCCGGGCTTGGTGGCACATGCTTGTAATCCCAGTACTTGGGAGGCTGAGACCTGAGGATCCGGGTTCGCAGTCAGCCTCAGCTACTTAGTGAGGCCCTCTGCAACTTAGCGAAACCCAGTCTCAAAATAAAGTCTAAAAAATAGGACTGAGGATGTAGCTCAGAGGTAGAATGCCCCTGGGTTCAATCCCCAGTATTGCGAGGAGGGGGGGGGGAGAGTGGATTGGAATTATGAAGAGGATGGGAGAGGATAGCAGGCAGCCAAGAACAATTTGAGGCTACTCTGAGTCCAGGTGAAATGGACACCCACTACTGTAATGTGATAGTAGGAGATAAAAACATTACTAGGGTCAACTCAAAAGCTCATGACAAATTAGACACAAGGAAAAGGATAGAAAAATCAGATCACTACAAGATGACTATAGAGAGAGGAGAGAGAGAGAGAGAGAGAGGTGTCAATTTCCAAATTAGGGAGAAAAGAACAGCCGATACTTGAGGGAAGGCAGAAAAGAGGAATTTCAATTTGACCATATGGATCCTTGTCCTATAAGTGAAAAAGCAGGCTAACTGAAAATCAGGGGGTCATGATAATAAATTTAAGGATACAGAGAGCCTTGAGGCCTAAGGGAAAGGTCACAGAAACTGCCTCAAACAGTGGTAGAAAGGAGGAAAAAAAAAACCTTCCAAAGAAAACTAAAAAACAATAAAAAGGAGTATTTTATAAGGAGTTGCTTCAAGAGTTAAAGAGAAGAGCTAAGAGGTACAGCCAAAGGGTCTGGCAGTCAAAAGGTGAACTTTGAGACAGTCATTTCCGCTGAGTGAGTGTGAGGATTAGAATGAAATTGTGGTGAGATAAGGAATGAATGGGAAGATGAGGACGTAGATAGAGACTTAAAAAAACTGAGAGAGAACAAAAGCCAGATTCAAGCAAAAGTTTTTTGTAACATGACAGATGGGATTTTTCACATAAAAATCTGGCTCATTTAAAATAAAACTTTAAGAAAAAACCTTGTGAGGAGTGGTGATCTAACTGTCCATAAAATTTTCAACACTGTATTTATGCAATAGTAGTAGTAGTAAACTTTTAAGGAAAACTGTAGACTTAATATTTTTTAAACATAGATGCATAGCCGGGTGTGATGGCACACATTTGTAATCCCAGTACTTGGGAGGCTAAGACAGGAGGATCGCAGGTTCATGGCCAGCCTCATCAACTTAGTAAAACCCTGTTTCAAAATAAAGAATAAGAAATAGGGGTGGGGGTGTAGCTCGGAGGTAGAATGCCCCTGGGTTCAATCCCCAGTACCGCAAAAACAAACAAACAAAAAAATAGATGCATAAATTCTAAGTTTCAAAATGTATAGAAGGATCCAGAGTTCTCATTATTTTATACAGTGCAGTCCTTGGTAGGCACATCACAATAATGAAACATACAAGTAGTATATTTTACTTCTAATTTCTAATTAACATAAATTCTGCTTCTCCATATTTTGTTCTCAGGGCATTCACATTCCTTGATTGGGTGAGTCGAGGAACAGCTGGAAGGGAGGATAGCCTGAAATGCAGGACACTTTCCCTTCCTTTCCCTGATCTCAGTAGAGATAGCGTGTACGTCTCTTAAAACTTACAAGGAAAAGACACCTCTGCTTTCAGGCTGTGTGCCTGGCATTCTAAACTGCAGTCATTTCCACCTGCAGTACACAGTGGATTATAGAAAGAACTGACCAGCAGGATAGAAGATAAAAGGACTTAGAGCTCTCCTGAGTTGTCATCTTAATTATCTTATCTGAAATATACTGTCAGTACCAAGCACATCAAACATGACTTTTTAGCTAGGTGTGGTGGCGCACGCTTTTAATTCCAATACTTGGGAGGCTGAGACAGGAGGATCACAGGTTCAAAGCCAGCCTCAGCAACTTAGTGAGACCCTGTTTCAAAATAATGAATAAAAAATAGGTCTGGGGGTATAGCTTGGAGGTAGAATGCCCCTGAGTTTAATCTCTAGTACCACAAAAAAAAAAAAAGAATATGACTTTTTCATGAAATAAGCAATGCATTCTAAAACCAGTAAAATTTTGTTCATGTATCAAAATAGTTACAGACTGGTGGGAAAAAGAGTATAAGCTTTCTATTACTATGAAGATCTAAAACCCATCATGTCACTTTTTAGTAGTCTAAAAGTATTTTGAAAAGAATGAAACCAAAAGTCATGCATAGGGATAACAGGGGAAGTATTTACCATGCCATTCCCAGCACCTATACCTACCTAAAGACCTTAAGGTAATCCTCAATATTCCTTTCCCCTATTGGCATAAGTCAATGTTTAATTGTAGTTTTGAAGAGACAAAAAGGATTTTCAGATTGGAATCACTTTCAGGATTTTATTGTCAAATGAAAACAGAAAAATAAATCCTAAAGATGTCAAGATTAAAATAAAGTGTCAAATTTAAGAAAATGATTACAAAACAAAGGTTAAAAGATGATGGTTATCAATAAGTATTTATTGAAAGGTGGAAGAGAAGGAAAAATACCTCTCAAACTCCAAAAAGAAATCTTGCACCTTTGCTAAATGTAAAATTAATTTTGAGATATTTGCTTTACATGACAATAAACTTGTCCAGAAAAACCCAAAAAAACAAAAAACTGAAGGCAAATTTACCAAAACAGTGCTAATTTATTATTTACAAAAATCTTAACCTGCTATAAATATTTGGGAAAAAAAACTACTTTACACTCAGGAACATTAATACCTTAAGACTTAACCACAGAAAGAAAATCTTCCCTATCCTCAATGACAAAACCCTACTGATGGGAGCAAATGTAGTATCTCCAACAAACTCACACACATGCACACGCGCATACACAGTGCTGTGCTAGGTAAACCTAATCTTTATTTAAGGTCAACAGTCTTGGTGACAAGGAAGATAATGAATATATGGCTTTAGTAAAGTTCGCAACTAAATATCACAAATGTTCAATTCTTTTGCTAGCTAACCAGCTAACCTGAGTGTAGAATTTATGTTACTTAGAAAGTTAAAAGGGCATAAACAAAATTAAAAAAAAGAAAAAAAGCAAGCCCTGTAGCAGACACCACTGAGGTACCTAAGTTTTTATGTAAAGTTCTGCATATCCATTTAATAATTTACATAATAATTATTTATTCTATATAGCATATGACCATATAGAAAATATATCTTAAATGCTTTATTGTTCTGGTCCAAGATATTGGAAATAAAAGCAAAATTCTTGTATTCAGATAAAGAACTGGAATGTACTAGCTAGGAAACCATTACTATAATGCAATATTAAAATAGAAATTTGTGTGTAACAAAGGTAGTCAACAAAGTTCTCAGACTGCATCTGAATAGGATTTTAAAATTATAACCCGTAAGACATGGTACATAAACATTATTCAAGGCGTTAAAGACTGTATATTGAATCTTGAGCCCACTGGTTTACATGTACTTCACCTCCACAGAGAGAAAATCCTTTTACAAAACAATCAAATTTTCATATTGTGGATTAATTTGAGTGAGTTACATAAGGAACTATACCTAAAATCAACCACTATAGTTGTTTTAGATATGCATTCCTTTAAGTTAAAAAGTTTAAGACTCATATATCAGAGGAATACCATAAATACTTTTCTTACAGTATGACCTCAGTGCATCTAGGTATACACTAATAGAAAACTGGGAACAAAACATATCTGGTTAAATATATCATCCTTCAATTTTTTTAATTTAACCATGCCCCCCCATTTCCCAATACTGTTTTGTTAAGAACTTTTGTCTCCCAAAAAGGAAGGTGCAAATTCCTAAATTTAGCTCAAAAACACAAGATTAAATAGGTAGAGAGAGAATAAGACAGTGACATATTTACATTATCATGATTTATACCTTCCCTATCCCATGAAACTTTCCATGCTGAACTTTCCAAACTTTTCCATGATTTCCTATAAACCATTAAGATTTCCTATGATACGACCTCCCTTTTTATTAAACCGGGGGCCAGAACTAACAGCATTGCTACAGTTAATTTTCATTTGTTCTGGTGAACTGCCTCTTTCTAAATGGCTTCTCCCTAACTAGAAATATAAGGAGTTTTGACGAGTACCATAAATGAGACCAGAACAGAAACCTCTGAAATAGAAATAGCAACAGTCTTCCAAAAGGCAGCTCAAAAAACCCCAGCTGAAAGTCATCAACCAAAGTATAGGCCCAGAATAATTTAGGAAAAAAAAAAAGAGTTGCAATGAACAGAGTTCCTTACATCTACACAGACATCAAAGACTTTTGTTTGACTTTTAATTACAAAAGTGGAAGAAATCTGAAATAGTGCTCAAGTCCATCATTAAAGAGATCTGTTTTACTCATCTTTAGTTAGGCACTGGCAATCCTGTCTCCTACCACAATTTACTTTCTAGAACTTCTTTAGAAAAGGAAATACACCACTGGGTGTGGTGGCACATGCCTGTAATCCCAGTACTTGGGAAGCTGAGACAGGAGGAGTGCAAGTTCGAGGTCAACTTCAGGAATTCAGTGAGGCCCTCAGTAATTTAGTGAGACCCTGCTTCAAAATAAAAAATAAAATAGGGCTGGGGATGTAGCTCAGAGGTAGAGCGCCCCTGAATTCAATTCCCAGTACCTAAAAAAAAGAAAAAGGAGAGAAAAAAAAAAAAGAAGAGAAGGAAGTACAACAAGTTGTTTGTCTTGCTAGGGAAGGGAGGGGTCCTGAGAAAGATGAGGTGACATCGTATTTTCTTAGCTGTATCTCTGTATGGCAGTTGAGTCACTGTCATTGCCCTTACTTTATGACTTTGTTTTTGCTATATTTTTCTCCCATTATGCAAGAAAAAAATATAAAAAAAGAGAATTCTAATTGCTCACAAAATTTCTGTAACTAAAGATTTTTTTTACTCAGCTACTACTAAGTATAGCACAGGACTTTTATATAGCTACTACTAAGTATAGCACAGGACTTTATACTAGTAAGAAATTTTTCTAAACATCTTATTCTTTATACAACAAAGAAAATTTATGTTAGGGCTAAATAATCTGGCCACATAACTTCATTAGTTAGAAGGATTAGATATCAATAACATACCTCGTTTTCTCCCAACTTTCTAAAACTGTTTCTATTAAACTACTTTCATGATCTTGAATATAAATATTTTTTAATGTTCCAGGAAGTAGGGCTAAGAAGTTTCACATATTCATCTTAATCAGCAATTTAATACAATGTGCAAAGTATGGTACACATATATACATTCCCATACACACACACACACACACACACACACACACACACACACACAATTTTCATAACTGAATCTTGGTTTTTTTGAAATGCTTGCACAGTGTGGCGAGTTTAAATATTTACTAGATTTGAATACATATATTTGCACTCCATTACCACTCTAAATGGATATACCAGCAGAGCAGAATATAATATATAAACAAATGATTTAACTGAATTGTCAGTTTGTCTTTGCAGACCCAACAAAAAACATTTATTATTATGAACCTTTATTAAGTGGCTCACATTTCAGTATAAATCACACTAAAAAGATTTTTAAAAAGCTATGTACACTACAGTGCTGACACATTTAAATGAAGAAAAAATGGTATAAATAAGCTCTATGGAAAAGCCTTAAATTGTCAAAAAAAGAATTCTGGCTCATATTACACAAAATATATGTATATATATATATATATATATATATATATATATATTTATGTTAATGTCAGCTCGATTCTAACCTATAACTCCAACTCAAATGATTTTTTAAAGACTCCTTTATGTTTAAACCTGCAATGTTTACAGTGCATCTGGCCCTAAGTGCTTGATAATTCACAGTTATGGACAGGCACTGAGGAATGTTACAAAGCTACATAAACTATATTTTTTAACAGACTTGAGAGCAAGTCCTTGGCTTGCTTCCAGAATTCATGAATCTTTTATTACATAATTATTTTTTTTTAAAAAAGAAGAGTTTTAAATGCTATATACAAATTTAGCACAAAATGTCATCATCTTTTCTGTCTTGATTTGAATGTGCTGAACTATGTTGCCTTGTATCAACTAGACTGATGAGATTTCCAGGGCAGAATTCTTCCTTTAATTCTTTGTTGCTAATTTCAAATTTAGATTCCATGTCAATCTTAAATTCTGTAAACTGAACATGATCCAATTTTGTTTTAACATTCTTGCCATCCATGTTATTCGGTGCTCTAGTCTTTTCAGGAATATTAGCATTCACAGGTTCTTCCTTGATTTTTATGGATGCAATAGGTTCGTGTTTAATCTGCTGTAATTCATATTTAGAATGAAGTTTGTCTGAAAAAACAGAATCCAAGGAGGTTTTGCTCACAGCACAAATCACATTGTCAGTGTGAGGTCCAAGAACTGATGATATGGAATCTGATGATGTGCCTGTTTCATGGGTAGCTATATTCTGAGAAGTGTCCTCCTCTGCGTGATATAATTTAAGCCGAACATGCCATGCTAAACTGCATACAGCTGAAACCGTCTTGAACTGATGAACGACATTCCTTGGAATAAAATAAATGTCATTATCGTACAGCTGAATCCTGGCATAACGAATGCCTTCTCTCCTCAGCTGATTGAGTTTTGCATCATCAACCCACTGGACACACTAGAAAAAGAAACAAAGAATACAAATAAGTCTTTCCCACAATAAAACCTACACTAAACACAATAATTATTTATAATATACCTGGGACAGTGGAGGTTCATGTAAATCTAACTGCATCCGTTGAACTACTTCTAAGAAATCTTCAGCATGAAAACAAATTACATCTTTGGTTATTCGGGGTTGATCAGGCCTACAAAAAAATATTGTAACAATGAAGGATTTGCCATTAATGTTGCATTCTGTTTTAAGTCCTTAGCAAAAATAATTTATGATCAATATCAAAGCCTTCTCCTATAATTCTTTTATCTTTTCAATTATAATTTAAAAATCAATTTACATATTTAAACAAAGGTTCACAATCTAAATATAGATTAAAAACAATTCACTTCATATTATTCTAGCTATTTTTCAGAACACTTTGAAAAGTTAAAATGATTTGTAAAGTGAATTATGTAAACCAAAAAACTTTCATTTTAAAGTTAAGTTCAACACTTCATGAAATTAAGTAGTAAGTTAGCAAATATTACATACAAATTAGAGGTTGAGGACATTACATTAGGTGAAATAAGTCAAGTATAGAAAAACATATACCATATGTTCTCACTTTTATGTGGAAACTTAGAAAGTTGATCTAAAAGCTGAGAATAGTGGTTATCAGAGGCTGGGAAGTAGGGGGATGGGGAATGGAGAGAGGATAGTTCATGGATACAGGGGTGCAGATGGACAGAAGGAAAAACTTCTAATGTTCTATATACACAGTAGGGTAACTATGGCTGACATTTAATTGTACATCACAAAATAGCTAATACAGAGAACTCTGAATGTTCCCAGTGCAGAGAAATTATAAGTGTTGGAGGTGACAGATACAAAACAATAATCCTGCTATGATCATTACACATTGTATACATCTACTCAAAGATCACACTGTACTCCATAAATACATATGTTTGTTATGTATCATTACAATGTTTTTAAAAAATTAAAAGTATGGGGAGAAGGGACTACTTCCTTTCCATAGTGTGTGTGTGTGTGTGTGTGTGTGTGTGTGTGTGTGTGTGTGTGTGTATATAATTGCATTGTTGCATAAAAACCTTACATAACTCTTAATAAGTTAAGAGGTGTTCATTAGAAAAGTACTAATTGCTCACTGGGGTCATTAGTGTTTTTAAATGTAATTCTAATCCAGGCATGGTGGTGCATGCCTATAATCCGAGTAGTTGGGAGGCTGAGACAAGAGTATCACAGATTAAAGGCTCGCCTCAGCAACTCAGTGAGGCCCTCAGCAATTTAGCAAGACCCTGTTTCAAAATTTAAAAAAATAGGACTGGGGGTACAGCTCAGAGTTCAATCCTGGGTTCAATCCCCAGTATCATACACACACACACACACACACACACACACACACACACACACACACAGATAGATATATTTCAATCAGACACACACATATACTGATATATATATCAAAATTATAAATATGTAAAGTTCTTTTAAAAATCCCCCAATTACTCAATTGTTTAAGAATATACAAATACTTTTTTATAGAAGGTACTCAAAATCAAAGCACATTATAACCAAATTTCTGAAGACTAGTGATGGAGAAAAATCCACAAATAATGCATTATATCATATACAAGGAAAGAAGGATAATCTGTCACTGGACTGCAAACTTCA
Organism: Glis glis; assembly: GCA_004027185.1. NCBI lineage: Eukaryota > Metazoa > Chordata > Mammalia > Rodentia > Gliridae > Glis > Glis glis. The sequence continues at coordinate 22,658 of PVJS01015762.1, read as the reverse complement.
CAACAAAGACAACACAGGTGAGAAGAGAATGCATTATTAAAGTACGGGGAAAAAAACTCAATCCAGAATTCTATGGCCACCAAAAATATTCTTAAAAAATGTGAAACAAAAGCATTTTCAGACAAATAAAAACTGAGAAAATCTGCCACCAGAAGACCAACATAACAAAGAATGAATGTTAAGAATTTCTTCAGGCTGAGGAAAATGATATTTTGATGAAAATGTAGATCTATGCAAAGGAATGTAAAACACACATAATAATAAATGAAGACATTTATTCTCATTTTTAAAATTTCTTTAGAAAAGAATTTTTTAAAGCAAAAGTAATAACATACTGTAGGGTTTACAACATATAAAGCAAAATATGTGACAACCTTCAAAGCACAATCCAAATGAATCAAGCTAATCATAGAAGACCACACATTGTATATTATTCCGTTTATATGACATGTTCAGAATACATGCATATAGACTACAGGTAGACAAGTGATTGATTACCTGGGGCTGGGGAGGATGGAGGATTTGAGGGGAAAGGAGTATGATAGCTAAAGGGTATAAAGAGTCTTTTATGGGGGGGGTACTGAGAATTGAACCCAGGGTCATTCTACCTCTGAGCTATACCCCAAGCCCTATTTTATTTTTTATTTTGAAACAGGATCTCACTAAATTTTGCTGAGGCTGGCCTTGAACCTGCGATCCTCCTGTCTCAGTCTCCCAAGTGACTAGGAACACAGGCATGCCACCATGCCTGACTGAAATATACATTCTTTTAAGTAGACATAGAATGCTCATCAAGATAGTTTATAGCCGGGCGTGGTGGTGCACGCTTGTAATCCCAGTACTTTGGGAGGCGGAGACCGGAAGATCTGGGTTCGCGGCCAACCTCAGTGCGCATGTGCGCGCGTGTGACCTATCTCTCTCCTCTCTCCTCTCTCTCTCTCTACCTAGTGAGGCCCTCCGCAACTTTGTGAGACCCGGTTTCAAAAATAAAGCATAAAAAAATAGGGCCAGGGGTGTAGCACGGAGGTAGAACGCTCCTGCGTTCAATCCCCGGTACCGCAAAAAAAAAAAAAAAGATAGTTTATAAAAAAAAAACTCTCAGGAATTAAGGACTAAAGCCAGGCATGGTGGTGCACGCCTATAATCCTAGTAACTTGGGAGGCTGAGACAGGAGGATCGCAGGTTTGAGGACAGCCTCAGCAAATAGTGAGACTCTCATCAGCCTAGTGATACCTTGTTTCAAAATAAAAATAGAATAGGCCTGGGGTGTAGCTCAGAGGTAGAATGCCCTGGGGTTCAATTCCCAGTACCACAATAAATAAATAAATAAATAAATAAAATTAAGGAATAAAATCATATGAGATATGCTCTCTGACCACAAGGGATGGGGGTATAACTCAGTGGTAGAATGCTTGCCTAGCAGGTATGAGACCCTAGGTTCCATTACCAGCACTGAAAACACATATATACAAACAACTCTGGGTAAAAATATCCTCAAATATTAGAAATTAAATAACACTATTCTCAATAACCCATGGGTTAAAAAAGAAATCAAACAGGAAATTAGAAATATCCTAACTGAATAATAATAAAATATCAAAATCTGTGAAATGCAACTAAATTAATTCTTAGAAAAAATTGTGTGTGTGTGTGGGGGGGGGTACTGGGGATTGAACCCAGGGGCATTCTACCTCTGAGCTACACCCCCAGCCCTACTTTTTATTCTTTACTTTGAAGCAGGGTCTCAGGAAGTTGTGGAGGGCCTCACTAAGTAGCTGACGCTGGCCGCGAACCCGGATCCTCCTGTCTCAGTCTCCCAAGTACTGTGATTACAAGTGTGTGCCACCTCGCCCAGCCCTATTTTTTTTTTATCCTTTATTTTGAAACAGGGTCTCACTAAGTTGCGGAGGGCCTCACTAAGTAGCTGAGGCTGGCTGCGAACCCGGATCCTCCAGTTTCAGCCTCCCAAGTACTGGGATTACAAGCGTGCGCCACCACGCCTGGCTTAATTCTTAGTAATTTTATTTTATTTATTTATTTATTTATTTTGGGGGATACTGGGGATTAAACCCAGGGCATTCTACCTCTGAACTACACCCCCAATTCTATTATATTCTTTTATTTGGAAACAAGGTCTCACTAAGTTACAGAGGACCTCAGTAAGTTGCTGAGGCTGGCTTTGAACCTGCAATCCTCCTGTCTCAGCCTCTTGAGTACTGATATTACAAGCATGCGCCACCACGCCTAGCTCATTAGTATGTATTTAACTGAAAATAAAATTCAATCACATGTCAACACTTATAATTGAATGCTCATACCATCTTACTTCATAAAAAACCCCAAACTGAAAACAACTCAGATGTCCATCAAGTAAATGGATTATCCAATTGTGATATGTTTATACACAATGATACATTCAAGGATAGAAAGGAATGAGCTACTGATACAAGTAATAAAGCAGATGCATTTCCAAAATGTTATGCTGAGTGAAAAAAGTCAGGCACATGTACAATTCTATTTACATGAGGTTCTACACTGGGTAAAACTAACCTGACAGAAAAATTAATGACCATCAGGAGCTGGGAAAGGATGGGGGCGATTAACTGGAAGGGATATGAGGTAAGGCAAATGTTCTATAACTTAGCAGTAGCAGTCAAAATACATCAAACTGTAGGCCTAAAACTCATGTATGTCTTACTGAAAATAAATTATACTTCAGTAGGCCAAGTATACTTGGGATGCTGAGACAGAAAGAGCACAGGTTTGAGACCAGCCTCAGCAATGTAGCGAAACTCTCCACAACCTAGTGAGACCCTGTTTTAAAATAAAAAATTTAGCTGGGCGTGGTGGCGCACGCTTGTAATCCCAGTAGTTTGGGAGGCGGAGACCGGAGGATCCGGGTTCGCAGCCAGCCTCAGCTCTCTCGCTCGCTCTCTCCCTGTCTCTCTCTCTCTCTCCTTAGTGAGGCCCTCCGCAACTTCGGTTTCAAAATAAAGTATAAAAAATAGGGCCGGGGACGTAGTGCGGAGGTAGAACGCCCCTGCGTTCCATCCCCAGTACCGCAAAAAAAAAAAAAAAACGCAAAAAATTTTTAAAAAAGGGCTGGGGGTGTAGCTTGAAGTAGAATATCCCTGGGTTCAATCCCGTGTGTGTGTGTGTGTGTGTGTGTGTGTGTGTGTGTGTGTGTGTCTGTCACACACACACACACACTTCAATACAGCTGATTTTTTTAAACTGAATTTCAAAAAAACAACCTCAATTATATAAATCTATGAAGTCTTATCTTAATAATGTCTAAAGAGTTACATAATTTGAGTAATAATTCACAAAGCTTGTCCCTATCTAGCTTAACATTTCTTTGTACTATAAATCAATCCCAATCTTTTATTTCAAGTTGGTCTTAAGCCTGGATCTAAGACTATATCAAGAATTTAATATCCTAAGCTGGGTACAGTAGTGCCTGCATGTAATCCCAGTGACTTGGGAGGCTGAGGCAAGAGTACTGCAATTTTAAGGCCAGCTTCAGCAATTTAGTGAGATCCTGCCTCAGAATGAAAAAAAAATTTTTTTTTAAGGGCTAGGGGTGTAGCTCAGTAGTAGAGCACCCCTGGGTTCAATCTCCAGCACCACACACACACACACACACACACACACACACACACACGAATACCCTAATACCTAAAGTCTTTTTTTCTTTTGTACTGAGGATTGAGACCAGGGGCGTTCTACCTCTGAGGTATACCTTCAGCCGTATTTCACTTTTTATTTTGAAACACGGTATAGCTAAGTTGCTGAGGCTAGCCTCAAACCTGAGATCCTCCTGACTCAACATATGCTATGCAACTAAACACTGCATTTGTACCCCATATATATAAACAATATTATGTGTCAATCATAAAATAATAAAGCCGGGCGTGGTGGCACATGTTTGTAATTCCAGTACTTGGGAGGCTGAGACTGGAGGATCTGAGTTCACGGCCAGCCTCAGCTACTTAGTGAGGCCCTCTGCAACTTAGTGAGACCCTGTTTCAAAATAAAGAATAAAAAATAGGGCTGGAGGTGTAGCTCGGAGGTAGAATGCCCCTGGGTTACATCCCCAGTACAGCAAAAAAGAAATAAAATAAAACAAAATAATAAAAATGTTAAAGGCCCAAACTATATTTATTTATTTATTTATTTATTTATTTATTTTGGTCGTACTGGGGATTGAACCCTGGGTCGTTCTACCTCTACCTCTGAGCTACACCACCAGCCCTATTTTATTTTTTAGTTTGAAACAGTCTCACTAGGTTGTGGAGGGCCTCACTAACTTGCTGGGGCTTGCCACGAACCTGAGATCTTCCAGTCTCAGTCTCTCAAGTACTGGAATTACAGGCGTGCGTCACCATGCCCAGCTAAAAATATCTTTAAAGGGAAAAAATAGTCAAACTTGTAAGTGTATTGAAACATGTGAGTGAAGCTGGGGGAAAAAAGGCAAATAATTAATAAACAGATACTAAGCCGGGCGTGGTGGCACACACTTGAAATCCCAGTACTTGGGAGGCTGAAACAGGAGAATTGCAGGTTTGCGGACAGCCTCAGATGCTTAGTGAGACCCTGTTTCAAAATAAAGAACAAGCCCGGGCATGGTGGTGCACGCTTGTAATCCCAGTACTTGGGAGGTTGAGACCAAAGGATCCAGGTTCGCGGCCATCCTCAGCTACTTAGTGAGGCCCTCTGCAACTTAGTGAGACCCTGTTTCAAAATAAAGAATAAAAAATAGGGCTGGGGGTGTAGCTTGGAGGTAGAAGCCCCTGGGTTCAATCCCCAATACCACACAAAATAATAATAATAAATAAAAAATAAAGAATAAAAAATAGGGCTGGGGGTATAGCTCGGAGGTAGAATGTCCCTGGG
>PVJS01015762.1:0-17662 GCA_004027185.1 Glis glis | reverse complement strand
TAAATAAAAAAAAACATACTAAACCTCATAAAGAGAGCAGGAAAACAGAACAGTAGAAAGAAAATACAAGAATCTGGAGTCTGATCTAAAATCAGTCGCAGCTCTACCACTTATTAACGAGAAGAATATGAAGTTATGTGACAGCCCTGAACCATAGATTCCTTGCATAATAAACATGGTCCAAAAAGTGGTTGAGAAAATTGAATAAAATTAGATTTGTAAGTGGACATACAGTAAACAACACATAAACCTACATTTCCTTTTACTTGAATTGTTCTGCCCTAGAAGATGAAATTATTTAACTCAACCCAAATGACTAAAACTAGATCCTAACAACTTAAAATCCTTTTAGTGAAATTATACAATTAGGCTACCCAAACATGGATGGGGGGGTGAAACTTTTTATTCCCCCACTCTAAGGAGAATTACTAAGAAACTTTCGAAGACAAATGTTAGAAGCCAAGAAAGCCTTCCATTAAAATGCAGTAGTTATAACTTACCACTCTCCACAGTGCACAGCCTTCAGCACTCCAACAGCAGCTGTCGTCTGTCGTTCAAAACCTTGTCCTATATGATCTGCATGGGCTCTTGTCCTGTCTTCAAAGAGCATCTCACGAGGCTCACTGGTTCGAGGTAGGTACTGAAGGTTTTTTATTTCATTGGTAGTTCTGTTTTTAAAAAAGATTTACATTTATCTACTGAGACTTACTTGCCATCACACATTTAAAAATCACATAATTCAGAAAAAAGAAAACTTTTTGACTCACCTCCTCTCAAATCAGGCTTTTAAAAAGATATTTATTTATTTATTTATTTATTTTATTTAATTTTTTGGTACATGAGATTGAATCCAGGGACATTCTACCTCCAAGTTACAGCCCCAGCCCTATTTTTTCTTTTATTTTGAAACAGGGTCTCACTAAATTGCTGAGGGTCTTGCTAAATTGCTAAGACTGACCTCAAACCTGGGATCCTCTTGTCTCAATCTTCCAAGTAGTGGTATTACAGGTGTACATGGCTAGGTTCTTTTTTTTTTAAACGAACAAAAACAAACATATAATCCTCATTTTCCTAATATAACTTCATAAAAGTGGCAACTGAAAGAAAATATTTACTTGGATAAGAAACTAAACTAAGATGGTTTCATTTACCCATGTTTCCCTACATAGTAGTCTCCTGTTAACTGTGGTTTCACTCCATTTCAGTTATCTGCAGTCAATGGAAGTTTGAAAATACTACATGGAAAATTCCAGAAATAAACAATTCCCTCATAGGCATTGAGGAAAGAGCAGAGATACAGATGAATGGTACGAATACCCTATCTGGTGAAATACCAGAAAAAATATTCCAAATACTGTGAACAAGATGGACATCCAGATACTAGGGGCATTTAGAACACCAAACAGACAAGACTAAAAACGAATCTCTCCACAAAACATTATAAGAAAATGCCAAAAATACAAATACACGTCAAACAACGAATTTTAAACACCACTAGAGTGACGAACCAGGTCACATTTAGAGCACAACCAATCAAAATCACATCAAATTTCTCAGGAGAAACCCTAAAGTCCAAAAGGGCTTCAAGAATGTATTTCTTTTCTTTTCTTTTTTTTATTTTGCGATACTGGGAATGGAACCCAGGGGCATTCTACCTCCTAGCTACACCCCCAGACCTATTTTTTATTCTTTATTTTGAAATAGTGTCTCACTAAGTTGTGGAGGGCCTCACTAAGTAGCTGAGGCTGGCCAATCCTACTGCAATCCTCCTGTTTCAGTCTCCCAAGTTCTGGGATTACAAGTGTGCATCACCAAGCCCAACTGGAAGAATGTATTTCAAACAATGACAAAAAGTAATTGCCAAACAAGATTGCAATCGCAAGCAAAGCTACCTTTCAGATTTGAAGGAGAAATCAATACTTTCCAAGATGAGCATAAACCAAACAAATTCATGATGACTATGCCAACATTATAAAAGATCCTTAACCCTTTCTCATTTAGGAAAAAAAAAAGTGCAACTTTACTGCTGTGTTCATTTAATTTTACATAAACATGCTCTTTGAAAAAAATCTGAAGAAAATCTGGTTTTCAATGTGAAAATAAAACACATAAACCGTTCTTGGAGTTATTTCTAAACAGAACTTGTCTCTAATCTTAAAGTAACAGAAATGTATATGATCAGTATTTACTATTTTTATGTGGTAAGTTTCTGCAATATACAAGTATATTTACTATTTTTATGTGGTAAGTTTCTGTAATACACGAGTTATCCCAGGGTAAATGCTACAACTGCAAACGTTGCTGGTGAGTATTCATGGAGCAAACAGGAAAAGGATTAAAGGAATTGTACACACCAAAGAAAAAGATAACTAACCAGAAAGCTTTGGCAAGAATAAATATCATTAGAAGAATAGGTAAGTAAATGAGAATTAAGATTGAAGTAAACAATAAATAAAACAACAGTAAGTAATACATACCTCTCTATAACAATACTGAATGTAAATGGACTCAGTTCTTCAATTGAAAGACAGACTGGCAGACTGGATTAAAAACAAGACCCAACTATATGCTGCCTGCAAGAAACACACCTCATAGGCAAAGACAACTACAGGATGAAAATGAAAGGGTGGAAAATAATATTCCATGCAAATGGAACACAAAAGCAAGCAGGAGTAACCATTGTTAAATATGACAAAACAGACTTCAAGACAAAATTAGAAGAGACAAAGAAGACGCCGGGCGTGGTGGTGCACGCTTGTAATACCAGTACTCGGGAGGCGGAGACCAGAGGATCCGGGTTCGCGGCCAGCCTCAGCTACTTAGTGAGTCCTCCGCAACTTTGTGAGACCCGGTTTCAAAATAAAGTATAAAAAATAGGGCTGGGGATGTAGCTCAGAGGTAGAATGCCCCTGGGTTCAATCCCTGGTACCGAAAAAAAAAAGAAGAGACAAAGAAGGTCATTACATATTGGTGAAGGAAACAATCCAAAAGGAAGATACAACAATAGTAAATATTTATGCCACAAACATCGGTGCACCTAACTACATAAATCAAACAAGCCGGGTGTGGTGGCGCACGGCTGTAATCCCAGTACTTGAGAGGCTGAGACCGGAGGATCTGGATTCACAGCCAGCCTTAGCTACTTAGTGAGGCCCTCTGCAACTTAGTGAGACCCTGTTTCAAAATAAAGAATACAAAAATAGGGCTGGGGGTGTAGCTTGGAGGTAGAATGCCCCTGGGTTCAATCCCTAATACCGCAAAATATATAAACAAACAAATAAATAAATAAATAAATCAAACACTACTAAAATAAGGGCTCAAATTGGCCCCAATACAATAATACTGGATGATTTCGATATGCTTCGCTCACTAATGGAGAGGTCACCTGAACATAAAATCAAGACACTACAGAGTTAAATCATACTATAAATTAAATGAACTTAACAACGCCGGGCATGGTGGCGCACGCTTGTAATCCCAGTACTTGGGAGGCGGAGACCGGAGGATCCGGGTTCCCGGCCAGCCTCAGCTACTTAGTGAGGCCCTCCGCAACTTAGTTAGACCTGGTTTCAAAATAAACTATCTAAAATAGGGCCGGGGGTGTAGCTTGGAGGTAGAACGCCCCTGGGTTCCATCCCCGGTACTGCAAAAAAAAAAAAAATGAACTTAACAGACATCTATACAATATTTCATCCAACGACAGCTAAATACACTTTCTTTTCAGTTGCTCTTTGAACTCCCTTCAAAATAGAACATAGTTTAGACCACAAAGCAAGTCTTAGCAAATGCAAAAAAGTTAAAACAATTCTTTGTATTTTATCAGATCATGATGTATTGAAATTAGAAATCAACAACAAGAAAAACTACAGCAACTATACAAATATATGAAGATTTAACAATACAGTTTTGAGTGATAAGTGGGTCATCAAAGAAATCGGAGAAGAAATTAAAACATTCTTAGACTCAAATGAGAATAGAAATCCAACATAAAATCTCTGGGACATAGTGAAGGGAGTTTTTTTTTTTTTTTTTGCGGTACTGGGGATTGAGCCCAGGGGCATTCTACCTCCGAGCTATACTCCCAGCCCTATTTTTTATTCTTTATTTTTTTATTATTATTATTATTTTTTTGCGGTACCGGGGATTGAACCCAGGGGCATTCTACCTCCGCGCTACACCCCTGGCCCTATTTTTTATACTTTATTTTGAAACCAGGTCTCACGAAGTTGCGGAGGGCCTCACTAAGTAGAGAGAGACAGAGAGACAGAGAGAGACAGAGAGAGAGAGTGAGAAAGAGAGCACGAGAGAGCGAGATGAGGCTGGCCGCGAACCCAGATCCTCCGGTCTCCGCCTCCCAAAGTACTGGGATTACAAGCGTGCGCCACCACGCCCGGCTTATTCTTTATTTTGAAACAGGGTCTCACTAAGTTGTGGATGGCCTCACTAAGTAGCTGAGGCTGGCCGTGAACCCATATCCTCTGGTCTCAGCCTCCCGAGTACTGGGATTACAAGCATGCGGGAGTACTGGGATTACAAGCATGAGCCACTACACCTGGCTCAGTGAAGGCAGTTCTAAGAAGAAAGTTTGTAACTATGAGTGGGTGTCAAGGTCTCAGCAAAACAAGAACAAGCCAATTCCAAAACCAACAGAAGGACCAGAGCTGAAATTAATTAAATAGAGAATGAAAGAATACACCTAGTGTCAGGCTGAGACGGGAGGATTGCAGGTTCAAAGCCAGACTCAGCAATTGATCTAAATTCTCAGCCCCTTGGTCCAATCCCTAGCAGCACAAAAAGAAAAAAAAAAAAAGATCAACAAGAAAAAGAGGTTGTGAATCCTTAGCATTCTAATAAACAGAAAGATGTCACAAGAGACCACTAAAATACAAAGTATCATTAGAGACTATGTGGAAATGGTAGATTCCAATAAATTGGAAAATCTAGAAAAAATGGATTAATTTCTAGACAAATAAGCTATCCAAACTGAATCAAGAGGATACAGAAAATCTAAATGTCGACTAATAAAAAGCAGTGAGATTGAATCAGTAATAAAAAGTCTTCTACAGGGTATGGTGGCTCATGCTTGTAATCCCAGTATGTGGGAGGCTGAGACAGGAGGATCACAGGTTTGAGGACAGCCTCAGCAAGTAGTGAGACTCTCATCAACCTAGCAATACCCCGTTTAAATAAATAAATAAATAAATAAATAAATAAATAAATAAATAAATAAAATAGGGCTGGGGCTGTAGATCGGAGGTAGAATGCCCCTGGGTTCAATCCCCAGCACCACCACCACACAAAAAAATGAAAAAAAAAAAAAGCCTTTCAACAAAAAAAGCCCAGGACCAGATGGATTCATAGCCAATTTCTACCAGACCTTTATTTCATTTACTTATTTATTTATTCTAACAAATTCTACAAAGCCAGTATAACCCTGATACCAAAACCAGATGAGGTCACTTCAAAAAAAGAAAGCTATGGACCAATATCCTTGATTAATACAGATGCAAAAATTACCTTAAGAAATATTAGCACATCATATTCAAAGGCACATTAAGATTATATACACCATGATCAAGTTAGTCTCATCCCAGGGATGAAAGGATGGTTCAACATATTCAAATCAATAAGTCACTTAAAATCAAGGACAAAAATCACATAATCATCTCAATAAATGCAGAAAAAGGTTTTGACAAAACTCAACACTCCTTCATGATAAGAACCCCAAAGAAACTAGGGATAGAAGGAACTTAACATCATAAAGGCTATATAAAACAAACCCAAAGCCAACACCAGACTGAATAGGGAAACACTGAAAGCATCTCTTCTAAAATCTGGAACAAAGCCGGGCATGGTGGTGCACACTTGTAATCCCAGTACTTGGGAGGCTGAGACAGAAGGATAGCAGGTTCACTGCCAGCCTCAGCTACTTGTGAGGCCCTCTGCAACTTAGTGAGACCCTATTTCAAAATAAAGAATAAAAAAAATAGGGCTGGGGCTGTAGCTTGGAGGTAGAATGCCCCTGGGTTCAATCCCCAGTATGAATAAATAAATAAATTAATTAATTAATTAATTTTTAAAAATCAAATTTGGAACAAGACAAGGATGGCCACTCTCACCACTCCTATTCAATACAGTACTTGAAACTTTAGCCAGAGCAATTGGGCAAGAGAAAGAAATAAAAGGGACACAAACAGGAAAGGAAGAAGTCAAATTGTCTGTATTTGCAGATATGATCCTATACTTAGAAGATCCTAAAAACTCCACCAGAAGACTTCTATTGTTGAAAAACAAATTCAGTAAAAATCAACACACGCCGGGCGTGGTGGCGCATGCTTGTAATCCCAGTACTTTGGGAGGCGGAGACCGGATCGGATCGTGGCCAGCCTCAGCACTCGCTCTCTCTCTCTCATTCCCTCCCTGTCTCTCTCTCTCCCTCTCTACTTAGTGAGGCCCTCCGCAACTTCATGAGACCCGGTTTCAAAATAAAGTATAAAAAAAATAGGGCCGGGGGCATAGCGCAGAGGTAGAACGCCCCTGCGTTCAATCCCCGGTACCACAAAAAAAAAAAATATCCACATACACACACAAATCAATAATTTTCTGTACATTAATAATGAATATGCTGAGAATGAAATCCAGAAAACAATTCCATTTGCAATAGCTTTAAAAAAAATAAAATACTTGGAGCTGGGCATAGTAGCACAAGCTTGTAATTCCAGTACTTGGGAAGCTGAGACCAGAGGATCCGGGTTCGCAGTCAGCCTCAGCTACTTAGTGAGGCCTCCGTAATTTAATGAGACCCTGTTTCAAAATAAAGAATAAAATATAGGGCTGGGGGTATAGCTTGGAGGTAGAATGCCCCTGGGTTCAATCCCCAGTACCGCAAAAAAAAATAAAATAAAATACTTGGGAATCTATCTAACCAAAGAGGTGAAAGAGTTCTATATATGGAAAATTACAGAATGCTGAAAAAAGAAATCAAAGGAGACACCAGAAGATGAGAAGGCTTCCCATGTTCATGGATAGGCAGAATACTGTAAAATGGTCACACTACCAAAAGCAATCTACAGATTCAATGAATTCTCCATTAAAATGCCAATTATGTTTTTTTCAGAACTAGAAAAAAAATCCTAAATTCATATGGAAGAATATAAGACCCAGAATAGCCAGAGCAATTCTAAGCAAAAAGAATAAAACTGGAGGCATCAGAACACCCACCTTCAAATTACACTACAGAATCATAAGTAACAAAAGCAGCTTGGTACTGATATAAAAATAGGTAAACAAACAGAACACAATATAAGACACATATACAAATCAACACAGATACAGTAATCTGGTCCTTGACAAAGGTGCCAAAAACCTGTGTGGTAGAAAAGACCGTCTCTTTTAACAAATGGGGTAGGGGAAACTGGATTCCATATGTAAAAAATTGAAAATAGATCCTTATTTCTCAACCTAGAGTCAACTCAAGATGAATCAAATACATTATAATATGACCAGAAATTTTGCAATTGCTAGTAGAGAAAATAGAGAAAACATTCCAACATATAGGCATAGGTAGAAACTTCCTCAATAGGATTCCTAAAGCTCAGGAAAATAATACCAAGAATCAATAAATGGTATGGCATCAAACTAAAAGCTACTTCCCAGGGAAGAAAACAATTACTCTTCCTGCAGAGGCTTAATATCTAGAATATATAAAAAACTAAAAATGCTCAACACCATAAAAACAGATAACCCATCCCATAAATGGGCAAATGAACTAAACAGACACTTCTCAAAAGTGCAAATGGCCAACAATTATATGAAAAAATGTTCAATATCATTACCCATCAGGGAAATGCAAATCAAAACTACGCTGAAATTTCATCTCATTCCAGTTAGTATTGCAAGCACCAAGAATACAAGCAACAATAAATGCTGGCAAGGATGTGGGGGAAATGAAACTGTTATACACAATTGATGGGAATGTAAATTAGTATAGCCACTATGGAAATCAGTATGGAGGTTCCTCAAAACACTAAGAATGGAATCACCATATGACCCAGCTATACCACTCCATATTTACCCAAAAGAATTAAGTCAGCACACTATAGGGATATATGCATACCTATGTTTATAACAGTGCAATTCACAATAGCCAAGCTATAGAACCAGCCTAGGTAACCATCAATAGATGAATGGAAGCCGGGCGTGGTGGCGCACGCTTTTAATCCCAGTACTTTGGGAGGCTTTTAATCTCAGTACTTTGGGAGGCGGAGACCGGAGGATCCGGGTTCGTGGCCAGCCTCAGTTCACGCACGCGCGCGCGCGAACACGCTCTCCCCCCCGCCCCCGTCTCCCTCTCTCTCTACTTAGTGAGGCCCTCAGCAACTTCGTGAGACCCGGTCTCAAAATAAAGTATAAAAAAATAGGGCCGGGGGTGTAGCGCGGAGGTAGAACGCCCCTGCGTTCAATCCCCGGTACCGAAAAAAAAAAAAAAAATAGATGAATGGATAAAGAAAATTTGGAACATAAACACTATGGAATTTTATTCAGCAATAAAAAACAAAATTATGTCATTTGCAGGAAAATGGATAGAACTGGAGAGCGCCATGTTAAGCGAAATAAGCCAGACTCATGAAGTTAAGGGGTAGGTTTCTTCCCATATGTGAAAACTAGAGAGAAAAAAGGGAAGGGATCTCAGGAAAATAGAAGGGAGACCAGGAGGTGAGAGGGAGCAGGTCAGGGAGAGGGAAGAGGGAAGGCAAGGGAAGTACTGGGGAGTGAAATTAATCAAAGTATGTTCTGCGCATTAATGAATATGCCACAAGGAATCCACTGTTCTGTATAATTATTATACACCAATTTTAAAAAGCTAAAAAAAAACCCAAGTTTAAAATTGCTTGCCATTCTGAGTAATATGAAATCTTGTGCCATCCCACTCTGTCCTGCCCAGGATGCAAATCATCCCCTTGTCCAGGGTACCTGCCTACCTGCCCATTAGTCACTCAGCAGCTGCCTCTATTATCAAATTGACTATCTTGGTACTGTAGTGGTTCTGTCCACATAACCCTTACTTCATAATTGCCCTAAAGGGCAAGAATAGCGATGCTGACAATACAGGTATGCCATCTTAAGCATCTAAAGAAAAAAGTATTATCTCTAGCATCACCATTTCTATCCTACAATGTTAACTTAGTGCACATTTTCACAAACCTCTCTTTCTCTCTCCCTCTCCCTCTCCCTCTCCCTCTCCCTCCCTCCCTCTTTTTTGTGGTACCCAGGGGCATTCTACCTCTGTGCTACACCCCCAGTCCTCTTTATTTATTTTTTTTATTTTGAAACAGATCTCACTATGTTGCTGAGACTGACCTCGAACCTCCAATCCTCCTGTCCCAGTCTTCTAAGTATTGGGATTACAAGTGTGCACCACCACACCCAGCTTTTTTCCAAACCTTTCTCCATACTCACATAAATATACATTTATGCAGGGTTTTAAATTTTTATTTATTTATTTATTTTTTTGTGGTACTAGGGATAGAACCCAGGGGCCTTTGACCTCTGGGCTACACCCCCAGACCTATTTTATTTTTTATTTGGAAACAGAGTCTCGCTAAGTTGCTGGGGGCCTCACTAAGTTGTTAAATTGGCTTCTAACCTGTGATCTTCCTGTCTCAGCCTCCCAAGTACTAAGATTATAAGCATGTGCCACCACGCCTGGCTATCAGAGTTTATCTTTAAATTTTATTTATTTTCATAAAAACAGAATTATGCTAAATACATGATACTATACTCTGCTCTTTTCAAGGGTTGTGAATATCCGTCCAATTCAGAAGACATAAAAACACTATTTTAACTATTTCACCATATTCTTTACTAAGAATTACAAAATGTATTCAACTATTCCCCTGGCTGGTGGACACTCAGGCAGGTTTAAATTTTTTCTTATGACAAACAATCCTATTATTAACATTTTTACATATTAACCTTTAGTACTTTTATTTCTTGGGAAAGCTCCCCAAAACTGGCGATATTAGATCACAGTTAAATACTTTCAGAAAATAATTACAGCAGCTCGCCCTTCTATCAACAATACATAAAAGATTACTTCACATGCTTTCTAGCCTGTAATTATTACTCTGTTAATAATGCTTGGAAATACAAAGGGCAGAATATCTCATAGTTTTCTAAAATAAACTTACCTGCCTGAGGTAAGGATTATATTTCTACTGGGTTATTTTATATTTTCCTCGGATTTTTTGTTTGTTTGTTTTTGTTTGTTTTTTTGAGACAGGGTGTCATTGTGTTGCTTAGGCTGGGCTCAAACTCAAGATCTCCAGCCTCAGCCTCCCCAGCAGCTGGGATTGCAGATGTGCCCTACCACACCAGGCTTGGGAATCCTCTTCATACATTAACTTTAGTCTGTAACATATTTCCACTGTTTTAGTCCAGTCTATTATGATTTTGAACTGTGTTGTTGCTGTCTATTCTTTCCCAAATAGTACTGCCACTATGAATTTTTGTCTTGCTTAGGAAGATCTCTTCCAGGCTTAAAATTTTTTATGCTGACATTTTTATATTTTATCTGTGATATTTAAATCTCTTTCTTTTTGTGTGTGTGTGTGTGTGGTACTTGGCATTGAACCCAGGGGCATTCTACCTCTGAGTTACACCCCCCCAGCCCTATTTTTTATATTTTATTTTGAAATACAGTCTCACTAAATTGCGAAGGGCCTTGCTAAATTGCTGAGGCTGATTGTGCACTTGCAATCCTCCTGTCTCAGCCTCCCAAGTACTGGGATTACAGGCGTGCGCCACCATATCCAGCTAATACTTCTTGTTAAATTTATTACAAAATAGTTTATAATGTTTCTGTATGAGTGACATTTTCTCCATTCCTAGTTACAATTTATTGTCATTTGCCTATATTTCTCATGTCTTATTTATACTGGATGTTTTATAAGAGCATGCATAGCTTTTCTTTTTTCTTCTTTTTTGGTGGTGGTGGTGGTACTAAGGATTGAACCCAGGGGCATTCTTTCTCCAAGCTATAAACCCAGCCATTTTTATTTTGAAACAGGGTCTCACTAGGTTGCTAAGAGTCTCTCTATTGTTGAGGTTGGTCTTGAACCTATGATCCTCCTTGTCACAGCCTCTCAAGTACTGGGATTATAGGCATGAGCCACCACACCGGGCCATATATAGCTTTTTTGAATTTACATTCCAAATTACGCTCTAAACTTTCCCTTCCTCCTTCTGCGAATTTTCAAATACACACATCAACATATAAACATCCATTCTCAGCAATAAAAATTTGTATCCAACATACCTTTTCCTTTTGAAAGGTGACTTTGGCATATCCGCCACAGGGATCATTTGTTCTCCTGGACGTACCCACATGATGGGACCATCATCACTATCCTTTCGGCTCTCTAATTTTAGACTAGATAGTGTCCCCCATGGCAGTGTACACTAGAGACAAATAATTACACAGAAATTATGTTCAAAATGTATCTTCAAATATACATTAAAGAAAATTGTTCCCCTCAAACACCCACTTATATGCAACTTAAGCAGCTGAAATATATATGTATATATATATATATATTATAAATATCCCTATATATTCACACATTTAGCTTCAAAAACTTGTTTCAAACATACCAAGAGAATAATTATGCTTGGATGGCTCCCTCCCCCACCCTGCCAGAGGTATGATTCACTGTATTCATCATTTGTTATTTTTCCTTCTTCCAAATGTATGAGTCATAATTTTAGTTAAGTTGACAAAATAAGCAAGTGCTCACCATAAGAATATAGAAAAACAATTAAATGAACAATTAAAGCATGGCACAGTTGTGCATGCCTGTAGCCCCAGCTACTTGGGAGGCTGAAGCAGGAGGATCACAAGAGTTGGGGACCAGTCTGGGCAATATAGCAAGACCCCATCTCAAAAACAAAACAAAGCTGGGCATGGTGGCGCACGCTTGTAATCCCAGTACCTGGAAGGCTGAGACCGGAGCATCCGGGTTCGCAGCCAGCCTCAGCTACTTAGTGAGGCCTCTGCAACTTAGTGAGACCCTGTTTCAAAATAAAGAATTAAAAAGAGGGCTGGGGGTGTAGCCCGAAATACCCCTGGGTTCAATCCCCAGTATGGCAAAAAAAAAAAAAGGGTGGGGGAGGGAACCATTCAAGCATAAGTATTCTCTTGGAATGTTTCTAATTGATTTCTTTTATCAAATTTGGGTTTTTTTACTAAAAATTATCAGAGATAAACTGATCTCACATTCTTATACGTTAGCACTGACCTTTGAATTACTGATTAAATAATTAATCTAACTACACAGCTTAGAGATTTCTCTTTCAGTGGGACAGCCCCAACAACCAAGAATAAGAAACATTTCCTGAAATGCAGAGGCTGTTTTAAAAAGAAAAAGGAATTTGGATAGAAATTACTTAAGGAATTTAATGGGGCATTTCACTACACTGCCTAAATGTCTTCTTATTTTATAGATGAAGAAACCAAAGTCGTGCCGGGCATGGTAGCGCACACTTGTAATCCCAGTACTTTGGGAGGCGGAGACCGGAGGATCCGGGTTTGAGGCCAGCCTCAGCTCTCTCTCTCTCTACTTAGTGAGGCCCTCCGCAACTTCGTGAGACCCGGTTTCAAAATAAAGTATAAAAAATAGGGCCGGGGGTGTAGCGCAGAGGTAGAACGCCCCTGCGTTCAATCCCCGGTACCGCAAGAAAAAAAAAAGAAACCAAAGTCCTAAACGTTTAAATAGTTTGGTCAATCCAGCTAGGTACAGCCAAACTAAAAATACAGATGTACAATTTCCCAGGCCAGTTTTCCACAATGGTAAAATACCATTCCTTTGTCCTAAACATTTTAATTTAGTAGGCATCCTTCCCTGCATTCTACCTCTATTACACCCCAGCCCTATTTTATTTTTTACTTGGAAACAGGGTCTCACTAAGTTCTCCCGTATTCTTAAACCCCTTGGTACTTAAGTCTATCAAGAGCTGATAAACAGATGGAACCTGGTTCCCTGATGTGGCAGTAACACGTAAATACCATTTTCAGGCCCACCTCTTGGCTTTGCCATTACAATTAAGACCTGAGAAGTTACATGCACACACTAAAAAACATTACTGTTTCCCATTCCTTCCTTTCTTTCCCTTCAATTAAAAAAAAAGTTGACTCTGAAATTGCCATTCATGTATATCACCTTTAGCATGAAATTAACGCCCACAATTCAGATTGCTTAGATTGTTTTCTCTTACTTTTAAAAACGGTGAATCTTCCAACATGTCAAGGAACTCAGGGAAGTAATCTCCCACTTCTTCATCAACTGCTCCCACCAAGCTTATCTGTCGCATTGGGCCAGCTCTGTAAGTACCATGAGAATATGTTCTTTTTACCTAAAGAATATGAATTTAATTAAAAGTTATACATAAGAGAATGCTTGCTATCAATGTGTAACAATAAATTACACACAGAATTATAGAACATTATAGAAAGCAAAAAGAAGTTTCTACTAACAGTAACAAGACACTTTTTTCGAAGCCCTACCCTTGCTCTCTCTGCTTCTTGCTGTCCTGCCCTGAACTTTGTAGATGTGACCCAGCCTAACATGGACAGAAACCTCAAGAATTGTGAGCATATAAATCTTCCTTCCTCTTAGTTGTGGTCATCAAGTATTTTGGGTCACAGCAGTGAGAATGCTGATTAAAACACTGGGCAAGCCGGGCGTGGTGGCACACACTTGTAATCCCAGAACTTGGGAGGCTGAGACAGGAGGATCACAGGTTCATGGCCTAGATCACAGGTTCTAGAAAAAAATCAGGTATCTGGAAAACCTCAGCTACTCAGTGAGGCCCTCCGCAACTTAGTGAGACCCTGTTTCAAAAATAAAGAATAAAATATAGGGCTGGGCAGTCACAGAAAGTGAAGGATCACACGTTTTCTCTAATATGTGGAAGCTAGGGAGTAATTGGGATACCAGAGGGACTCCAGATAATGGAGAAGAAACCTCAGTGGAGCCAGGGAGGTAAAGGGGAGGGGGAAGAGTGAGGATCAATGAAGGAATTACTACCATTGGCTTTATGTACATATGTGAAAATACCAATGTCAATCTCAATACCCTGTATGGGGAAGGGGGGATGGGAAGGGAGCCATGGGAAAGCCCACCAAGTGCTATGTGCATGTATACCACTATCAACATGACTTACATTATGATGTGAGACTGTAAAGCACCAATAAAAGTACATTAAAAATAAAAAATAGGGCTGGGAGGTGTAGCTAGGAGGTAGAATGCCCTTGGGTGCAATCCCCAGTACAGAAAAAAATAAAAAATAAAACACTGGGTAACTCAGCAAGACCCTGTCTCAAAATAAAAATTAAAAAAAGGGCTGGGAATGTAGCTCAGAGGTGGAAAATTCCTGGGTTCAATCCCAAGTATTCCCCCTCCAAAAAACAACATAACTTTTCATTATATAATATTTCACACAACTTTCTAGTTTAATAACCCAGTATTTTTTTTGTGTGTGTGTGGTACTGGGGATTGAACCCAGGGGCATTCTACCTCTGGGCTACACTCCCTGTCCTATTTTTTATTCTTTATTTTGAAACAGGGTCTCACTAAGTTGCAGAGGGCCTCACTAAGTAGCTGAGGCTGGCCATGAATCCGGATCCTCTGGTCTCAGCCTCCCAGGTACTGGGATTACAAGTGTGTGCCACCATGCCCAGCTATAACCCAGTATTTCAAACTTATACTAAAACAGTTGGAATCATTCACTTAATGTTTTAGACAGCGAATTACACATAACAATGTATTCAATTTCGAAAAGTATATACCTCTTGATGAAATAAATAGATGGCACTTAAACTGTTAAAACAAAATATAGCTGGCCGTGGTGGCACACATCTGTAAACCCAGTACTTGTTAGGCTGAAACAGGAGGATCACAGGTTCAAGACCAGCCTCAGCAACTTGGTGAGACCCTGCTTCAAAATTAAAAATAAAAAGGACTGGGGGTGTAGCTCAGAGATAGAATGCCCCTGGGTTCAATCCCTAGGTTTTTTTTTTTTTAAACTCCATCTCCTTTTCATAAAAATAAAAATGCCACTGGGTTCAATCCCAGTACCCCCCCTAAAAATCTCTAAACAGCCAAAATAAATGCCACAAAGACCATGGCTCATAAAATGCCCCCTTCTTATACATATTGCTGTATTAGGCACAATACAACAATCTCTAGGATCATAAAGGATAAGACCACACATCTGGAATGAGGAGGTAAGTATAGCTACAGCTGCTCTAGGACACGTCACTCTCCCCACATCATAATGATAAACCACATGCCACACATGTTCAGGATGAGCAGATCTTCAATAACATCTTGCTAATTAGAGCTGTATGCTTCCATTTTCTAGAAAAATCACGTATCTGGAAAACCTCACACATCGTGATGACACTAGATATGAGATTATTGTATTTGCTTCTATTCACTTCAGTAAACCATCAAACCATTAGTTTTCAGTTGCAGTTAAAAAATTAACCTGAAAAATCAAAACATGTCATTGTTTTAAAATGTGTATTTTCTTTCTAAAACAGAAATGCATGGAATTATAAAAGGTTCCTTTACATAGGAACCTCTTAGGTATGCATCTCTCAAAAAGAACACAATAAAAGACAGGAATGGTCTACTTATTTATATATTCTTTCAGAAGCTTATATTTAAATTGTGTTTTTTAGCAAAGATGTAATTTTTTTTATCTAAATCTCCTTCTTATAGTCTCTCCCCCAACCCCCAAAATAAAAACCACAACCATCATGGGCATATTCACTCCTCCCCTTTTATATTCTCTATAAATATTACAAAAAGAAAAATAAAAAAGCAAGTAGGAAATGTATCGTATCTATTACCAGTGTCAATAACAAAAATCTCAAAAATTTTGGTTAACAGAAGATGAATTAATTAAATTATATTTAAACTAAAATTCTATTCATTATTCCTCATATAATCTTTATATGAAAAAGCAATCTTCCGCAGACATGGTGGCACATGCCTATAATTCCTGCTGAGGCAGAAGGATTTCAATTTGGAGGCCAGCCTGGGCAACACAGTGAGAAGCTGTCTCAAAATAAAATTCAAAAAGGGCTAGGGATGTAGCTCAGTGGTAGAGCATTGCTTAGCATGTTCAAGGCCCTGGGTTCAATTCCCATTAGCACAGATTCAATAAGCTGGGAAAATCCTTTTTACTTGAGTGGCCCACCCCACACAAAGTTTCTGAGAAGTGTAATAGAAATAAACAACTTATTTGGTCTAGTATTACACAAACTATTGACTTCAAAACCATTTTTTTTGTAGTTGCTTTAGCATACCTACCAATATCCCAAGATAATAAAAGTTCCTTAGAATATAACAGTGATCCATAATAAATACATAAGATGTACATGATTTAGCTTGTATCAGTAATCAATTTGAAAAAAAAAAGAAAAATAGGACAATTATTGGAACTAAAAATCAAGGAGATGAGGTATACAAGGCTGTTGGTTGTTTTTTGTGACAGGGAATCCCAGACCTGCTCCTCTCATGCTTACTGAGGCAATCGAAACATCTGACATAAAGAAGTATGCCACAAGGGGGAGCCATTTCCCCATTACATCTGGAACATACTTTCAAACCATAACAGGTGATGACATTTAATCAATACTTTATTTCCAAAATATCCACATGACTTCAATTGAAACAAGAATGATATTACTATTATCTGTATTTAGATTAAAGTTTGCTCAATTTAGCATCTGGTACCTACTATAGTAACATTTTTTCTTTTTGGTACTGGGGATTAAACCCAGGGGCATCCACCTCTGAGCTATCCCCCGGTGTCCCCCTCCCTTTTTTTAAAATTTAAAATTTTTTTGCGGTACTGGGGATTGAACCCAAGAGCATTCTACCTCCGAGCTACACCCCTAGCCCTATTTTTTATTCTTTATTTTGAAACAGGGCCTCACTAAGTAGCTGAGGCTGGGATTACAAGTAGCTGAGGCTGGGATTACAAGTGTGCACCACCACACCCGGCTTCCCCCCACACTTTTTTTTTTAAACTGTTTCCCTAAATTGCTGAGGCTGGCCTTGAACCTGCAATTTATAATCCTCCTGTCTCAGTTTCCCAAGTACTGGGACTACAGGCATGAGCCACCATATCTGGCTATGTTAACATTTGTATATGTATTTGCAGAGGATGTGGCATGCACAATTGGGCAAAATGAAAATTTTATACAAAAGCAGGCAATGTTTCAGAGATGGCACATCAAATTGTTTTATTGGCCAAACACCAGTGAATGACCCCAGCATGAATTAAAAAATGGTCCCTTTCTCCCATTAAGTTCTACACAGCAGGTCTAAATCCGATGAGATTTAATAACAGTCATTATTAAAACAGTAGTTTTTTTTTTTTTGCGGTACCGGGGATTGAACACAGGGGCGTTCTACCTCCGCGCTACACCCCCGGTCCTATTTTTTATACTTTATTTTGAAACCGGGTCTCACAAAGTTGCGGAGGGCCTCACTAGGGGGAGAGAGAGAGAGACAGAGAGAGAGAGAGCGAGCGAGCTGAGGCTAGCGGCGAACCCAGATCCTCCGGTCTCCGCCTCCCAAAGTACTGGGAT
>PVJS01015761.1:0-38420 GCA_004027185.1 Glis glis | reverse complement strand
ATCCCTTTGGTATGATACCCAATAGTGGTATAGCCGGATCATATGGTGGATCCATTCCCAGTTTTCTGAGGAATCTCCACACTGATCTCCACAGTGGTTGAACTAGTTTGCAATCCCACCAACAGTGTAGAAGAGTCCCAATTTCCCCACATCCTCGCCAACATTTGTTGTTGTTTGACTTCTTAATGCTTGCCATTCTCAGTGGGGCAAAGGAAGGGGTACAAGGGAAGGGGAAGGGTAAGAAAGAAGTGAATCTATGGAATTACTGTCATAAACAATGTGTATATATGAGATTATACCAACATCATTCTCAGTGCTACATGTGGGGTGGGGAGGCAGGGGGGAGTCGGGGGGAGGGACACCAAGAGCTGTGTGCATGTATGTTAACACCAAACTGATACTCATTGTGATGTGAGACTACAATGCACCAATAAAAACATAAAAAAATAAAAAATAAATAAATGTTCAGAAGAATTGAACCGTGAAGCTCTCTGAGACTAGAGTTTTCTTTGCAAGAAGGTTTTTAATGACAAATTTGACAGATATAAAGCTTTCAATTTTTAGCTTTAATAGATATAAGGCTTTCAATTTTTTTCATGGCAGGTTGGTTAACTATGGTTTTTCAAGGAAATCGGCTTTTTCTACATTGACAGTTTGGGGGATGTTATTCATAATATCCTCACATGATCTTTATTATATAGAGGTGCTACCATGATGTTCCATTTTTATTTCTGATATTGGTACTTTGTTTTCTCTCTCCCTCTTTTTGGTCAACCTTGCTGGACATCTGTTGACTTTAGTAATCTTCTAAAAGAACAAAGTTAAGGTTGTGTCCTTTTCTTTAACGGTGCATCTAATTTGTATTTCATTGATATTATTTTCTTTTTCTATGTTTTTGCATTTATTTTCTTGTTTATCTAGGTTCTTGATTTGGGGTTTAGATAGTTGGTTTTCAACTTTTTCTTCTCATCTAATATATGCCTTTTTTTTGTGGTACTGGGGATTGAACCCAAGGGCATTCTACCTCTGAGCTACACCACCAGACCTTCTTTACGTTTTGTTTTGAAACAGAGTCTCCCTACATTGCTGAGAGTTTTGCTATGTTGCTGAGGCTGTCTTCAAACCGTGATTCTCCTGTCTCAGCCTCCCAAGTACTGGGATTACAAGTGTGCACCATCACGCCTGGCTAACACATGCTGTTAAGTTATCTGTTTTCCACTAATCAATTTTGTGTCATCCGCAGGCTTGGCACATTATCTTTTCATTATCAAAGTGTCTTCTAATATTTCTGTGATACAATCCTCCATCCAAAGGTTATTTGCATGTGTTGCTCCATTCCTAAACAATTGGTCACGTTTCTCTCATTGATTTGTGATTTAAGTTGTATGTAAGAGTATGTTGTTGGAGAACATATGCTGGTTTTGATCCTTTAACTTTTGTTTAGACATTTTAATGGCTCACCACAGGGCATAGATTGGGATTGTGTCATATGCACCACCAAAGAATGTGTGGTCTCAACTTGTAGGGATTATTGTCAATATCTGTCAATTAATCTAAGGTGTTTAATTGTGTTCTTCAACCTTCTACACCCTTACCAACTTCCATTCTATTGTTCTATCAGTTACTTAGTGAAATGAGTTAAATTCTATAGCTATGAATATGGGTTTGACTTTTTCCCATTTTAATTCTGTTAATTTTTACTTTATCTATTTGAAAACCATGGTACTAGGTGCATTTCAATTTAAGAGTTTTATATCCTGCTGTAGAATTGACCTTCGCATCATTATGTTCTCTTCCTTGCTATCTCTAATTCTGCCACGGTATCCATTTGTTTGCTCTTAATACAGCCCCTGCAGTTGGCCTCTGATGGTTTTCCCATGATAGCTAGTTTACAGTCTCACTTTGCCTCCTGGAAGCATAGACAAGGTATTTGCTTGCTGTTTGGTTTTTTTTTTTTCTGTTTGTATTAATTGCAGTGCTTACATATAATAAGATATGAATATATTGTACTTTAATTTACTGTCTTGCATATTTTCATTTCATCTCATTATTTTTATAACTCGTTTGCTTTCTTTGGTTTTACTTTAGTATATTTTTTTACATCTTGGTTTTTCTTATACATTAATTATTTAGATATCATGTCTTATGCTATTATTAATCTAGCTATTCTAGAAATTTCAAATGTATCCTTGATATTACTTCCCACTTTATATTTGTACTTTTCTGAAAAAAGCAAGTGTCTTACAGCAGTTTAGTTCCATTTCCCCCTTCTGCCCCTGTGTTACATGTATTTAACTTCCTGAATATGTTATAAACCCCACAGATATTATCACTAATGTTTACTTAAGCAGTCAGTATTTTTTGTGTTGGTCCTCATATTTGAGATTTCTAGTATTTTTACTCCTTCTTATATTTGCATGCTTTTAGCCTGAAGAACTTCCTTTCATATTTTTCTTAGTCATAGATTGTTGGCAACAAATTCTCTTGGATTTCACTTTCATTTTTTAAGGATATTTTCAATGAGCTTAGAAGTGTAAGTAAACCTTTTTTTTTTAGCATGTTAAAGATGTCATTCCCTTGTTCCCGATGTCCATCATCCCAGTTGAGAAGTCACACCTAAGTCTTATCATTAATTCAATGTAACTTTTATCTCTAACAGATATGGGAGTTAGGGAGAAAATATTCATGGAGGAAATAAAAGGCAATGTACAACTTTATTATGCCTGTGGTTGTATTTCATCTTTAAAATATTTTATTTTGATTATCTTATAATTATGAAGTTTATTGTACTCAGAGAGGCTTTCTCCTGTAGAAAAATCCTTCTGAGAAAATGCCCAGTATCTACAAATCTGTGACCATCAACACCTCCAAGGAGATGATGTGTTTCAGCGACTTCCCTGTACCTGACCATTTTCCCAACTACATGCACAACTCCAGGCTCATGGACTACTTTAGAATGTATGCCAAGCACTTTGGCCTCCTCAATTACATCCGCTTTAAGGTAAAATATAAGTGAACTATTACATAGTAAGCGTGTGTATGTGTGTGTGTCAGAGGAAGAGGTCATTAGTGAGCTTCCAGCCTAGAAAACCATTACTTATCTTGAATAATGTTTTGATGATTTCACTTGAATGCAAGGTTGGAAAATTTTGCTCATCAGAACCTCTTCTGATAATACTTCAGTGTGGCATGGTAAGGGTCCTCGCTTTTAGCCTTAAATTCAAAATGTTCAATGCAGTAGGGAACAAGTCATATTGCCCATAGACCAAGAATCAGTCCCATATGAACAACATGGTAAGACGGACTCGATCCATTTAGTTCCCACGATCTATCTCACACATACAAAACCATCTCTATGTTCCTGTTGGAACGTTAATTCCTCTCTGAAATTCAAAAGCCACACCTGGGGGAAATGGACGGGCCTGTGCTGAACTATGAAAATCATGAGGAACACTATTTGTTTCCACTCTGAAGTCTTCCTAGAAGGACAGTGTTGTTGCTGGAACTTCAGGCACCCCTCTGTCATTCCACAGTTAAGTCTCAACTGTTTCTATTTCTATGGAAAAATAGATTTTTAACAAAACACCCTAATATCTTGAAAATGCATCCAGAAACATCTCTGGGAGGGTACCAGGAGTGGGAACCGCACGGGCATGAAGGTCTTGGATGAGCGGTCATGTTCAGATTTCTAGGGTTCTTTTTTGGGAGGGGTTGAGTCTGGGGACTGCGGAGGTGAGGCATCTGTGTTTGTGCTCGTGTTCTCAGACCAAAGTGCGCAGTGTGCGGAAGCGCCCAGACTTCTCCGTGAGTGGACAGTGGGACGTTGTCGTGGAGGCCGATGGGAAGCAGGAGACCCTGATCTTCGATGGGGTCCTGGTTTGCAGTGGACACCACACGGACCCCTACCTTCCACTTCAGTCCTTCCCTGGTGTGTCACTAACAATCTGTTTGGTAGAAAAGTATTTATTTTCCAAATAACTGACAGAGCAAAATGACTGAGCATGATTTTTGTGAAATTTCAATGAAACATCTCTGGTAACAATAACAATGATTGTTCAACATTAATGTTAACAGGACAATATAGTTTGCTGAAATATAAAATATAGGCAAAGACCAAAACTCCTACATTTTACTTACTATAGTTCCACACAATTTCTAATAAATAACAAAAATTAGCCCACATTTAAATGGCTTTAGTTTTATGTGTATTTATTTGATATCACTCCCTTCCAGAGAAAATAAAATTAATAACAAGGGACAAATGACCAGCAAAATAAGCAAACAGCTAGTAAATCCACAAGTTTAGAAATATTAAGAGTGTAGAAAAAGATCTTCACTAACATTCACTCATCATAAATTTCATTGGTTCTTAAAACCAAACTAGCCCCTGTGGCTCCCTTTGAATTCTTTGTGGTAAAATGGCACCCATCCCTGCCCACAAGCCACTAACTAAACCGTCATCCCTTACTCCTGCCACACGGGCTCTCTATCTCCATCAATTGCTATCAGGAGTCCAGCAGGAAGTATCTGGTATCTCAGTGTCTTTCCACGATGCCTAACAAGGCATCATGGGATGCTCTTTGGGGACTGAAGCAAAGAGAAGAATCCCAGATGGAAATCGGGGGATTTAAGCTTGGATTTTGGTCGTCCAGCTGACAAATACCTAACCTTTCCGTGCCTACACACCAACACGAACATTTGTAAAATAGAAGCACTTCACCTTTTGAATGTTAAAATGCAGTACGTTCTGGAAACCATTGATAATTACAATATGATTATAGATTATACACTGAACTGCTCTATTGATCAGCTCCTTTTTGGCTTGCTTCCTGGCTGAGAGACACTCCCTATAGAGAGACACATAACATATGTATATTTGGGCAGGCTTCAGGGGAGAGTGACATAGACATGTCCAGGTGGGACCGTGCCTGGGAATGTGGGACACAGACTGGGGGCTGTTATGAAGCCTGGGCAAGCCAGGCCAGCGTGGGAGCATCAGGCACTGGGAACTGAGGCAATGTCGATAGAGAAAGGGCTCTGTCTCCTTAGAGAAGGGTGAAACGATGCAGTGGCCAGTTCCCTGCTTCATTGTTTCACCAAAGACCACACAGTATAACGTAATCATGAATAGAATGTGATCACAGTGCAATTGTTGGGAAACTTTCATTGTGGAGAGACTCAAGACAGAGGTGCTATTTAAGACATTCTTCATAAGGTCATTAGTTTGTATTTAGAATCTGAGGGTTCTACTTCCAAATTTACTCCTTTTTTCCCCTGAGCTCTGTGAAATATATGTATTATATGATGTCTTATATAATATTTTATACATATATTTATATAAAACATTTTTAGAACCAAGTTCAGCCGTACTCAACTGACTGACCCAGACGTCATGTCTGAACAATTTTAGATTATTCATAACATACCTTTCTTCTGTGTGTTGAGTAGTGTGTGGGATTTCTCCTCACACTGAAAACATCTCCTCTTCCACCACAGGCATTGAGAAGTTTGCAGGTAGTTACTTCCACAGTCGGGAATACAAAAGTCCCGAGGACTTTATGGGAAAGAGGATCCTAGTGGTTGGCATTGGGAACTCTGGGGTAGACATCGCCGTGGAGCTCAGTCGTGTAGCAAAACAGGTATGTCTGCTTTCAATAACTTTACCAACAGAAATACCAAGGCATTTTGGGGTGGCATCCAGAAAGCAGGTTTGGTTGTGAAAGGCCAAAAAACACAGGGGCATCTATGGGCCCTGGCCTTAACGTGTTTAAATCCATGCTGAGCTGACGATGGGGATTCATGCTGAGGCAGGAAAATTCATACCAACACACTACTGTTGACTGAGCTAAATGTTAGCCTAAACAAAGCAAGATGTTGGGTTATTAATCTGAACTTTCTCCTTGCCGCAAAAACACCTGGGCCCTGAAATAGACTCTAAATAGCGGCAAAGGCAAGGAATTGGGAGTCTCTGTGGGACCAGCAGGTGTTGGTGGTCGAGTTAGTAGAGCATTGATGATGATGGTAAGGATGTGATCCTCTCAACTAAAAGTACTGGTGGGGGAGAGAGAAGAACACCGTAGCTCCTGCTGTTTCATTTAATATAAAAGCGAGTTATCCAAGACTTTTCTTTATGCTTGGATTATTCAGTATTCTTTTCTGTGGGAAAACTAATGATATTCTGAGTGTAGAGGAAAGAGATAACGTTTGCATTGAGGATTGTCGAGCACATTTAATAAAGCCTTAATTAGTGGAACGCCCAATTAGAATATTCAGATACCCTGATTATCTTTACTTATTTTACTTATCTTTGTTACCATTTGTCATCATTCTAAAGAGAAATCATTACTAACAAATTTACAAAGTGTTTAGGGATTTTTTGTGTCTGTGTGTGGGGTACTAGGGATTGAACCCAGGAGCATTCTACCTTCGAGCTCTACCCCCAGCCCTTTTCATTTTGAAACAAGGGCTTATTAAGTTGCTGAGAGTTTCTACATTGCTGAGGTTGTTTTCAAATCTGCAGTACTCCTGTCTCAGCCTCCTAAGTATTGGGATGACAGGCATGCTCCATCAGGCCTGCCTAAAGTATTTAGTTTTTTTAAAAAAAATATTTTAAGAGGCATTTAAAGATCACCAGCACCTAATTATCTGGTGCTTCACATATTTAACCAATAAGCATTGCCGTGTACCACGATGACCTCAATATTACAGACGCACCAATAATCAAACAAACAAGTCAATGTATTCTGTAATTGCCATGTATTTTTAAATTTCTAGACATATTTTCAGAATGCAGAAAAGTGTACAAATATATCACAGAAGGATTTGAAAGTGACCATGGTTACCTTCATTTCAGCAGGATACTAGTTCTGAACAATTTAAATTTTTTAATGTACATTTTTATTTTGAGGCAAACTATAGAATTATATGGTAGTTAATATGATAATTCATTTCTAAATTCAAACCCATATTTATAGTTATGTCAATATCCAGAATGTTTTTAAATAGTACTTCAGAGACATACAGATGAGTGAATAAAATTTTCCTGTTTTCATTCATGAATTTGGTATCACAGAAACAGCCTCTTTCTGAAAATCAGTAGTCAGCCCTGGCAAAGCACAGACTAGCTATCACTGGATAGCATTTACCTCCCGTCCTCACTCTGTAAATTGGGTAGTGGGTGAAGTAGTGATAAGATCAGATCATGTAGGAGCTTCTCCCTCTGCTGGTCTGCTCGGTCTCCCTCCCTCAGGTCCTCCTCAGCACCCGACGTGGATCGTGGATTTTACACCGTGTCTGGGGTGACGGGTACCCCATGGACAGTTCGCTTTTCACTCGGTTCAATAGCTTTCTCCATAAAATATTAACGACGGCAGCAATAAACACCTACCTGGAGAAGACACTGAACTTGAGATTCAACCACGCACACTACGGCCTGCAGCCACAGCACCGGTACTAAGCATGGAACCTAACACACGCAGCTATGCACGGGGGTAAAAGGGGTCCCCTTAAAGACAGTGGAACTCCCGGCAATTAAAATGTACTTGTCAGTTAATCTCATGCATTTGTTAACATGAAGCACTTACAATACACATAGGCTAGAGCACAGAAAGGCGAGTCTGCTTCCTGACAATGCTTACACGCTCGCTCATTCATTCAGCAACCATTTAAAATGTGATTGTTGGGGCTCTCATCTCTCTCTCTCTCTCTCTCTCTCTCTCTCTCTCACACACACACACACACACACACACACACACACACTACCTTATCCCTCCCTACAGCCAGACTTCAAGTTTAGAGGAGACGGAAGACATGGAAACAGGTCGGAGCGAGGCACTGTGATGGGCGGAATGACTGATGTCAGGGTGGGTGCCCCAAGGCCCAAATGCGACAGAGCCAGTTTGGCTGAGGCCAGGATGGAAATGTCAGGAAAGTGCGACCAGACTCCACCTGGAAGGGGAGCTGTCTGGGGCCCTCCTCAGAGAGTGTACTCCAGGGCTCCAGCTCACCCCACAGAGGTCTCTTGCTTTGGGGATCATCTGCAACTCCTGGTGAAAAGGTGGACGACAGAGGTGGGGTCAGTGCTCAGCTGAGTTAAGAAAAGAGAAAAAAAAACTCAAGAAATAAGATTTAAAAGAGTAAAGTGCCCCAGAATTCCTGGGTAAGCCCAGGGATTAGGGGTGGGAAAGGAGTAGCCCGGGAGAGGGATGAAATTGTCAAATTAGTCTGACAACAGGGGAGAAAAGTAAAGTGGATGGATTGAGGATAGGCTTTGAGGATGAAACTTATGGCTCTTGCGGACACATCGAGTGTGGAAAGAAGTAGAGGAGGAAGGAGACGTCGGCTTGCTTAAACATACAGAGAGATCTTAAGGTGAGTCAAGTACCACACAAATATTCTTTGGAACCTAAAAATGTCATTTCCCAACTATAGACAACAGTAGATAGATTGGAGGAAAAAATGGTCCCTAGAAAGATGAAGAGAAATTGGAGACACAATTTTTAAAAAGTAATAGAAGAAAAATGCTTTCAGATTAGAAAAGACCACAGGATTCCTGGATGGGCTATCAACAACATGCAAATACACAAACCCACACACAGATGCCTTATATAGGGTCCCTCAGTTTCCCCCACATTTTTCTCTGTCCTGACAAACAGATATTGGCCAACTGTATGTGTCCTCCTCTGCAGGCTTAAATCTGACTCTGGGGTCTTGAATATTCCCAGGCACTTATAAAAGTATTTAGTTGTTACCCCAAACACTGCAAGAAACTCGTACTGGGTCTAAGCCAAAATCCTTAAACCCTTCTCTGAACTCCATAATCTGAATCCCTCACTAGGGACACACCTAGGTAGAACAGCCCATGTATCTTGATGCCTGCCATCAGATACATTGCAGACTGCCCATAGGTGTTCCAAATAAATGCTTTGAACAGATCACCCTGGGTTTAGTACTTCTCTCTGGAATTCCAGCCAGTCACATCTTGTGACAGTTTGACATGTCTCTAACCCCTTGACTGGGTTCAGCCAGAAAAAAACGATTCCATGAATATGCTTCCAATCAGAAAGATCAAAAGAAACAAAATGAGGCTTTCCTCTCACTTCATATTTGCAATGCTGGGACACAGAATACAGGGCAACACAGTGTACAGATTGTGAGAGAAAATACCTTCAATCTGAGAATCCTACATTCTGACAAGATAGTTCATCAGAAACAAGGAAAGAAAGTTATTTGAGGGTTTTTCTTTTTTCTTTTCTTTTTTTTTTTTTTTTTGCGGTACCGGGGATTGAACCCAGGGGCGTTCTACCTCCGCGCTACACCCCCGGCCCTATTTTTTTATACTTTATTTTGAAACCGGGTCTCACGAAGTTGTGGAGGGCCTCACTAGGTAGAGAGAGAGAGAGAGAGAGAGAGAGAGAGAGAGAGCGCTGAGGCTGGCCGTGAATCCAGATCCTACGGTCTCTGCCTCCCAAAGTACTGGGATTACAAGCATGCGCTACCACGCCCGGCCGAGGGGTTTTCTTGATAAGTAACTTGGAAGAGGTATTTCAGCATGGAAGAAGAAAAATAATAGAAAAGATGGTGAGACCGATATATCTATAATTAAATCCATATAAAGGGGGAGAAAGAGAGGGGGAGGGAGGGAGATTCCATCTGGGATCATGTAATCTTGGTGCTAAATACAACCTTTTTTTTTTTTTTCACAAAAGGGATGCAGCCCAAGGGGAGTGGTGATAAGTGTGCTGCACAGTCTTAAACTCTAGGAGTGATGAGGGAGGAAATGAGAGCGGACAGATGGCCTGACTGCAGCTGCACTTCAGAAAGTTAATACATCTGGTGCAATAAAAAAACAAGGGCCAGGATTCCTCTTAATTAATTGAAGGCTCTGTGTTTTTTAGAACTCTTTGGATGTTATGGAAATCAATTAACTTTTTAATCATGTGTATTACATTTTTTGATCATATTTTCCCACTGATTTAGCTTGTGGTTCTATTTAATGTGCAGAAGCTTTAAGTTTTAATATTCATATATGTCTATCCTTTCTCTTATAATTTCTGAGTTCTTAGGCTCAATTAGGAAAGTCTCCCCTACCCCAAGATTGTAAACTTAGTCTCCCAGATTTACTTTTAAAAAATTTTTTGCTGCTGAAGTTCTTAATTAAGAACTCATTTGAACATAGTTACCCTAAGACAATAATATAACTTCATATACTAGTCATAATCCCTTACCCTCTGATAAAGTCCAAACTTGGTGGCCTTCATTTTTACTCTACTCTTTCCTGTAAAGTTCCTCAAGCCACACGTAGCTCTACACTTCTATCTACATACATACATAAGTGGGTTGCTTAATGACAGGGATACCTCCTGAGAAAGTCATTATCAAGGAATTTTGTCACGTGCACATCAGAGAATGTGCTTACGGAAGGCTAGGTGGCACGGGTCCACGGCTCGATGTGACCTAGTAATGCAATCATGAGACAAGGTGTCTCAGTCAGCTTTCTCACTGCTGTGCCCCGAAATACCTGACGACCACAACTTAGAGGAAGGAAGATTTAGTTGCTCACAGTTCTGAGGTTTCAGCAGTTTCAGTTTCAGGTGAAGTCTGCAGAGCTCAGGTCATGGTGGCAGGAGGCGGGAAGAAGAAAGACAGCAAAGCGTGTCCTTGGACACATATATCGTCCCCAGGACCACACCCCCAATGACCAACCTCCTCCGGCCACACCCTACCTGCCCAAGTTACCACCCACAAATCCATTATGATGGATTTATCCACTGATGAGATTAGAAAACTCATGATTCAATTGTTTCACCTCTGAACATCAATACAGGAGCAATTGCAGGTGACATTCTGTGTCCAAACCGTAACACAAGGTAAACACAAGATTTACATGCCTGCTGCAGGCATAATATGACATACTGTTTAGAGTAAACTTTTTTTGTTACAAGTATGAGTATAGTCTAAAATAATGATAAAAGCATAGTATAGGAAATACATAAAACATCGCCATTATCAGTACGGAGCAGCATGCACTGTACTTGATGTATACACCATGTTTTTATCCGACTGGAAGCCCAGCATGCTTGTCTACACCAGCATCACCACGGGCACATGAGCAGTGAGTCACATTACGAGGGCTATGAGGTCCCTGAAGGTAGGAGCTTTCCCGCTCCCTTGTGGTCTCACAGGACGACTGTCATGTATGCGGTCCATCGTGGACCAAAATGGATGGATGTGGTGCATGACTGTACTCTTGGCTTTTCAGATCTGTATCGTTGCTCACTTCTGTCTCTGTTCCTCATTTTCAGTTTGCATCTTACCTCTGTATAACAGGCTCCCCTAGTTGTTTACCAAGTAGTTCTTTCTAATTTAGACAGAAGATTGTCTGGACAGGTGGTCGTGTGACACGGTTTTCTTCCATAAGGGTAAATAGAGGCCCATTGCATGGGAAGGCTGGGAAGGCTAACATTTGCCTAAAAGAAGGGTCTCCCTCAGGAAAATCACATCTTGGCCCTCCGCATTTCTCACTCGTCCTCTCTAGAATATAAATCCAATGCCTGAGGCAGAGTTATTTAAGAAACAGTTTAGCCATTTAGCAAATATTTGAATAGATACTTGTGTCAGGAGGCTTTATGGCTAATTCCACTACAAATGTTTTCTACATCTAAGTTGGAGATTGATTTTGCCCACAAATGATAATAATTTGGTAGAGACTGAGATGGGGAGAAGGCTAGTAATAGTCTATGACTTGTATTCTACTGGATCATAATCAAACATCATTTTCCCTGAATTCTAAGAAGTGCAAATACTTTAATGCTAAAACAAATAAGAACCATGTGGCCAGAGAATGCAAGATACACACGTATTTTAAGATAAAATATGATAAAATGTAGAACTGAGGTAACCACTGAGCACTCGGGGTGGAAAAGACTGCTCCGCCAGTAGAGGCAGACGGTGGGGCCAGCACAGATTTAGGGGAAATGGAATTGTGGGCTGCAGTTCCTTCTCCTATGTGTTGCTTTCTCTTTGTATATTTACTTGCTTAGGGTTTTTATTTTTATATACAGACCTCTAAGTCAGCACCCAACTGTCAGTGATGACCTGCCAAACCACATCATTTCTGGAAGAGTACAAGTGAAGCCCAACGTGAAGGAGTTCACGGAAACAGATGCCATTTTTGAAGACGGCACCGTAGAGGAGAATATCGACGTCGTCATCTTCGCTACAGGCTACAGCTTCTCTTTCCCTTTCCTTGATGGTCTGATACAGGTTACTAATAATGAAGTATCCCTGTACAAGCTCATGTTCCCCCCTGACCTGGAGAAGCCAACCCTGGCCGTCATCGGGCTGGTCCAGCCGCTGGGCATCGTCCTGCCCATCTCAGAGCTCCAGTCTCGGTGGGCCGTGCGGGTGTTCAAAGGTACCTGAACAAAGGCTGGAGAAAGGTCCAAGAGACCTCCTAAAGTTGACCCTCATTTCTCTTGATGTTGTCTCCTTTCAGCCAGAGCTACCCCAGTTATTCTTAGGAATCCTGACAGGCTCTGATCTTCTCTTCTAGGGCTGAGCAAACTACCCTCAGTGAAGAATATGATGGCAGATATCGCCCGGAGGAAGAAGGTTATGGAGAAAAGGTGAGTGGAGATCTAGGACGGGGGAAGCATTCTGAGGTCTTTCCAGGGTCCCTCCACTCTTCCAGACACCATGTGAAATAGCTCTCTCCTCTCTGTTACCTTCAAAGGCATGTACCTCATTCTCCTCCATGAGCCCAGAATTCAAGAAAAAATGTTAGGATGGGAGGTGTCTTGCAAGTAAGGTATTTCTTCAGTTATGTAGCCAAAACTGTGTCTGAGATAAAGGGGCACCAAAGGCTCTTGCCACTTTTACGGACTGTGGAAGAAAGGCACATAGACAGAAAATATACAAACAAATAATAAATCACCTTGCCACATGTTCTCAGATTCCTAAAGATTTATATGTAGCCAGGCGTGGTGGCGCACGCTTGTAATCCCAGTACTTAGGAGGCGGAGACCAGAGGATCTGGGTTCGCGGCCAGCCTCGGCTACTTAGTGAGGCCCTCCGCAACCTCGTGAAACCCGGTTTCAAAATAAAGTATAAAAAATAGGGCTGGGGGTGTAGCTCGGAGGTAGAACCCCCCTAGGTCCAATCCCCGGTACCGCAAAAAAAGAAAAAGATTTGTATGTGTGTAAGAAGAAATGAAATTTATCCAAATTAGCACCCACCACACCCACCTACACATAAACTTTCTAGTTTTACAAACTTTGCAACACCGAGAAAAGCATTTGTTGAAAGAGCATTCAGTTCTGTTCTTACTAATATTTTGAAGAAAAGGTGGAATGTGTCTATCCATTCATTAACACTTTATCTTGTGCCTACTACGGCAGGCATATTGCCAAACATCGCCAACATGCTCCTGCAAAAGGCCATCGGAGAGCAATATAAAACAGCGGCACTGCTAGTTCTTCTTAAGTGACAGTAAACAGCCTTCTGTATGCGGGGGTGAGGGCGACAGCTGTCAATCACAGGGAAGGTCCTGCCACATGGAGCAGATGTTCAGTTCATGAGCAGACGTGCCGACTTCCACATATCTCCAAGATGAGACTCCAAGCACTCTCGTATGAGAAAGATGTGCTACCCTTACCCTGTGTTGTACAGCCAGAGTGCACAAGGCTGCGGCCCTCCCATTGAACAAGCCTGTGCAGAGGAGGCAACTCACTCCAAATGCTAGAAGAGACGCTCACAACAAACATCAAGTCTGCAACAGACACACTGTGAGCAGGGCCTCTGGGCATGCGCTGTGCTGTGCACACTGGAGCAAAGGGGGGCTACCCAGCCTGCTGCCTTTCCCCGCAGAACTAGTCTTATTGCCCTCACAGGAGGCTGCACCACCGCACCTCACCTCGTTGCAGCCCCCGAGCTCCGTGGCCCAGTTATCAATGGCATCTGTTTCTCCAGACAAGGAGGGACTAGAATTTAGGAGTGTCCTATCCTATCTGCACAATGCACAGGGATGCAGTTAACTGGATCGCAATCCTTCATTGGAAAAAGGGGCACCCAAAAGGGTAGGGATCGCTGTGAGCCTCCATCTATACTTCAGTCACCCCGGCGCCATCTGAAATGAGGGACAGTGGGCACGGAGACATGGATTCGCTGCATCCCATAGCGAGTACTGTTGGATTTGTCAAAATAGCTTCCCACGTCTGTTTCCTCACCTCCGCAGTATTCTGGGATGATGGGTTCTCCGTCCTCCGCCAGAGGCCGTCAGCCCTCCACACTCCTTTTCTTGTGTTCCAGGTATGTGAAGACGGCTCGCCACACGATCCAAGTGGACCACGTGGAGTACATGGATGAGATCGCCACCCTGGCGGGGGTGAAGCCCAGCCTGCTCTTCCTCTTCCTCTCAGACCCGAGGCTGGCCCTGGAGGTTTTCTTTGGCCCCTGCACCCCATACCAGTACCGCCTTCGGGGGCCAGGGAAATGGGACGGGGCCCGGAGGGCCATCCTGACCCAGAGGGAGCGGATCCTCAAGCCCCTGAAGACACGCGTCACCAGTGAGGACGGTGGCTCATCCTCGCGGCTCGCTTGGATAAAGATGGCGCCGCTTGGCTTGGCATTTCTGGCTGCTGGCTTAGCATACTTTAGGTATCGTCAACATGGAAAACGAGTGAGCAAATGAGCACTGAGCAGGGGCACGCATTTCTACTCATCCTGGATCATGACAAAAATCATTAGTTTATTGAGTAAACTATTCGTTTACTCAACAGCACAACAGCCCCAGCCGATATTATTTCGCACCACCATAACTGCTGTAGAAAATGCTTAGATAGGCTTCACGGATACATTCCTTTAAAATGGGTAGACCTCAACTTCTAGATGATATTATGAATGCATAAGAGACGCATAATAGCGCTCATAATGCGACTCACTTCTCACGTGGTGATGCTGGTGTAGACAAGCGTGCTGGGCTACCAGTCGGATAAAAGCATGGTGTATACGTTAAGTAGAGTGCATGCTGCTCCGTTCTGGTAATGAATGACAATGCTTTATGTATTTTCTTTACTATGCTTTTATCATTATTTTAGCATATACTTGTAACAAAAAATTCCTGTTATACAAAGGTAACAATCAATTCCCACCAATAAATGAACATAAAAATATAAAATAAAATAAAATAAATAAATAAATAAAAGGAACTCTTGTTTCACCATACAGCACACCCAAATTGGTTCCACAAAACCAGATTATGTTTGTAGAAATTTATAAGTAAAATTTTATAGCCAGGCATGGTGGCACATACCTGTGATCCTAGTACTTGGGAGGCTGAGACAGGAGGATGGCAGGTTCAAAGCCAGCCTCAGTTACTTAGTGAGGCCCTCCCGCAACTTAGTGAGACCCTGTTTCAAAATAAAGAATAAAAATAGAGCTGGGGGTGTAGCTCAGAGGTAAAATGTCCCTGGGTTCAATCCCCAGTACCACAAATAAGTATTAAATCAATCAATCAATAAAACTACTTTCAACTGACTATATTTTCCTCGTTGTGTTTCCTTCCTTCCAAGTAATTCTATCAAATTCTCATTCATGCATGAAACCTCAGTTTACAGCATAGAACTTAAAAGACACAAGTTAAAATATTCCACATTTCAATTCATTAGAAAAAATAGAAATGCTTTTCAATTATTTGCAAACAATATTGAAGAATACTGAAGAATGTTTAAAGAGGAATAATTAAAGAAAAAAGTGCAATATATTTCTGAGCTTTCCATGAATTACTCTAAATTTTCAATATTTAGAAATAAGCAATCATGATGGTAGACTAAGGCCATATGGATACTTGAGTAATAGGCACAACCAGACACTGGCTGACCTGGTCACATTGCCTGGCTTTGAGATCAGCCGTCTTCCTCTGCGGGTGGGACAGGTGACTGACTCACCGTGGTGGACGGGGAGGACCAGAGGTGCTCTGCCCACGTGCCTTCTGCCTCCTCTGACCATGTGAAATTATCCCAAGACTCAGCCTCTGCTATTTTGCTAAAGACATCTTTCCCTGTCACCCTGGTAAAACCCAAACCACCACACTGGAGTGACAGTGTGAAGGATGTGAGTTGAGCCGCCCGTGTAGCTGTCCCATTAATGCAACCCCGGGGAGAGGGAAGGCTGGACGGCTTGTTATGCACCACAAAAGTGTGGAGTCACGTTGGCGAGGAAAATAGGCTAACTCAAAGCCGGCCTTCAGGAAGGCAGAGGAGACCTCCTTTTGTGGTCTCAACTCTCCATTTGTGGGGTAGGGGATTCAAGCAGGAGGAAAACTTTTATAAAAGGAGTCAAAGTGGGCCAGGTGTGGTGGCGCACACCTCTAATCCCAATACTTGGGAGGCTGAGACAGGAGGATTATAGGTTTCAGACCAGCCTCAGCAATAGTGAGACTCTCAACAGCCTAGTGAGACCCTGTGTTGAAATAAAAAAATAAAAAGGGCTAGAGGTGTAGCTCAGATGTAGAAGGACCCTGGGTTCAACCCCCAATATCCCCCCCACACACAGGAGTCAAGGTGGGACAAAGGGCAGGAAACATGCCTATGCAGATTTAGTCATCCAGGGAATGACTCAGCTTCCTTGGCATGGGACCTCAGCAGGAGGAAGTGCTCATTCTCAGAACGAGGAAGTCCAAAATAATCCCGAGCTTTTCATTTGTCATAGGGTCTGTTTCATTAAGAAGCATGAGCAGCAAAATATCCTAAAATCATCACAAAGAAATTTAAATATTTCCTAAAAGCTCTTGAAGATAAACTGGAAGTTCACTTTTATGCCCAGCTTTCATGGCACGAAGAGTGCTCCAGCCACAGGACCCATGAGACCACCGCAGTGTGGCAAGTCCACCAGCCCCGCACCTGACCTTACAGTTCCTCACCACTGTTCACGTAACTGATTCTCAAAACCTGCACATGCGCTGCCTCCCATGGAGGAAAAGGACTTAGCAGATGTGGTTAAGACAAGGATCTGGAGATGGAGAGATTGCCTGGTCCCTCAGGTGGGTAAGTGTAACCACTACGGTCCTTATAAGGAAAAGGGACAGAAGGAGAGTCCGAGGAGGCATGACAAAGGAGGCAGAGGGCAGGGGAGGCCATTGCTGGCTTTCAGGAACGATGGCACGATGGCACGATGGCGCAAGCAACACAGGCAGCCTGCGGAAGCTGGAAAAATGAGAAACAGATTCCCCTAACCCTCCAGAAGGAAGGTGGCCATACGGACACCTGTGGTGTTCCTAACTTCCAGCACTGGGAGATAATAAATTTGTAGCCTCTAAGTCATTAAATGCATGATAATTTATTACAAGATCAAGAGGAAACAATCGCACACTGGTGCCACACTTGTTAATCTTCGTAGCCAAGGATTGCTGTTTCAAAACATTTAATGCAAACCTCTTTATTTCACCTTTAAAATCTTCTCTTAGCCCCAACTCTGAATATGCCTGCAGTTTGCCCTGGCATGTGAATTCCCCTTGCGATGCCCTGCTCTTCCCCAATAAACACTATTATTCTTTGGGGAGGTGCTCTCTGGTTGGTATGTAGGTTGACAAGTTTGGTGACCAGGAGTAGGACCAGGAGCAAGAGCACCTTCAGAAAGAATCCACAGCTGCTGGGCTGGCTGAGCCTTTTGTCCCTTTCAATCATCAAAAAATATAAATGTAGTAAATGCCGGCAAGGATGTGGGGAAATAGGAACTCTGATACATCGTTGGTGGGATCGCAAATTAGTGCAGCAACTTTGGAGATGAGTGTGGAGGTTCCTCAGAAGACTGGGAATAGATCCATCATATGACCCAACTATACCATTCCTGGGTATCTTCCCAAAGGGACTGAAACCAGAATATTATAGCAATACACGCATATCCACGTTTATAGCAGCACAATTCACAACAGCCAAATTATGGACTCAGCCTAGATGTCCATCAACAGATGAATGGATTATGAAATTATGGGATATACACACAGTGGAATTCTACTCTGCCATAAAGATCAATGGCTCGTATTTTCTGCCCCGGTGAATCTTCTTTCGGGTGGGCCTCCTCTCGCCCCATTCCCCTTTGTGGTGGGGACTCCCTACTGACTTTACATGGGATTTAGTCTGCTTAAGACTGCCTTAAATAAAGAACTTTGTATATTTGGGGGCACAAAGAAAGACGTTTGTCTTTTCCAGCCAGGTCTTTCTGGTATAGGGACACTGACCTGATCACTATTAAGATTGCAACAGAATTTATGTCATGGGAGTAAATTCACACCTGTTTGGGTAAATTCTCTTTTTGTTCTGCATACCTGGTTTACTACTTTGATCTGTATACCTACTTGGTTTGGTTTGCATCTGCAAACACATGATTGTTTCCAGAATCTTCTGAGAAAAGAAAAAAATTGTAAAATTGTAGGTGTGGACCACCAATGAAAAGGAATTAGGGTGGCTGCTGCCTTCCATGAGAGATTGTAATCTCTGCAGATAAAGTCTCAAGCATGAAGATTACTTGGTCCCAAACAGGCCAGAATAGCTCCATGGTGCCTGTCACTCACAATTTCTGTGCCACTAGGAAAACTTTGGTCATGAGTTGGTTTAACTAGGGGAAAGGCCATCTGTCACTGGACCAAGTCCTGCTGCTCACCCCAGGACAGGCCACTTAAGGTAAGAGACAAGGTTTTGTGGCAAAGAGGGAGATTTTATTTAAAAACCAGCTAGACAAGAAGGATAGGGGACATTGTCATCCAGACCACACACAGTGGAGAAGAGACAGTCATACAATTCCGGTTAAAATGGCCATAATACCAAAAGCAACATACAGATTCAGTGCATTCCCCATCAGGATACCAATGACATTCTTTGCAGATCTAGCAAAAACAGTCTTAAAAAATTCATACCAAAGAATAAAAGACCTACAATAGCCAAAGCAATTCTGAGCATTAAGATCAATGGTGAATGCATTACAATTCCCAACTTCAAATTCTACTACAGAGCTGTAGTAACAAAAACTGCATGGTATTGGCATAGAAACAGGCATGTAGACCAATGGAATAGCATAAAGGAAACAGAGATATGCTCAAATAGATACAATTATTTTATCCTTGACAAAGGCACCAAAAACATAAGTTGGAGAAAAGACAGCCTTTTTAACAAATAGTGCTGGGAAAACTGGATATCCATATGTAGAATAATTAAACTAGATCCCTATCTCTTACCCTGCACAAAAATCAACTCAACTGAATCAAAGACCAGGAAATTAGAACAGAAACTGCAATGGCTAGAAGAAAACCTAAGGTCAACAATTTGACATAGAAGAATAGGCAACAACTTCCTAAATAAGATCCCTAAAACTCAGGAAATAAAACTGAGCCAATAAAGGGGATGGCATCAAATCTAAAAACTTCTGCACAGTGAAGGAAATATTTAACAACATAGGGATCCTACAGAATGGGAGAAAATCTTTGCCAACCACTCCCCTGACAGAGGATTAATATCCAGAATGCATAAAAAAACTCAAAAAACTTAACACCATAAATACAAATAGCCCAACAAATAAATGGGCAAATGAACTAAACAGACATTTCTCAATAGAAGCAATTCAAATGGCCAAGAAATATATTTTTAAAAGTTCAACATCTTTAGCAATCAGGGAAATGCAAACCAAAGTTACATTGAGATTTCATTTTATCCCAGTTAGAATGGCAATTATTAAGACGATACAAAAATAATAAATGCTGGAGAGTATCCAGGAGGAAAGGAACACTT
Source organism: Glis glis (assembly GCA_004027185.1). NCBI lineage: Eukaryota > Metazoa > Chordata > Mammalia > Rodentia > Gliridae > Glis > Glis glis. The sequence goes on along the minus strand of PVJS01015761.1, from coordinate 18,642 downwards.
ATACACTGTTGGTAGGACTGTAATTAGTCCAACCACTAAGGAGATCAGTATGGAGGTTCCTCAAAAAACTAGGAATGGAACCATTGAACGATCCAGTTATGCCATTCCTCAATATTAATACCAATGAACTGAAGTTAGCATACTATAATGATACATGCATGCCCATGTTCATAATAGCACAATCAACAATAACCAAGTTATGGGGCCAACCTAGATATTTGTCAACAGGTGAGTAGATAAAGAAAATCTGATATAAAAACACAATGAAATTTTACTGAGCCATATGAAAAACAAAATTATGTCATATGCAGGAAAATGGATGGAACTGGAGAACATCATGCTAAGTGAGATGTCAGAAAGTCAAGGGTTGTATTTTTCTCTCATATATGGAAGCTAGAGGGAAAGAAAAGAAAAGGGACCTAATGAAAATAGAAGAGAAATCACTAGAGTAGAGAAAGGGGCTCAGGGGAGGGAGGGGTAAGAAACAGAGAGATATGGGGGATTGTAATAGACCAATTTATTCTATGTGCATATAAAACTATATCACAATGAATCTCACTATTATTGATAATGATAATGCACCAATAAAAACTTTAAAAAAACACTTAGGAAACATTTGGATGAATGATGTAATTCAAATGATTAAGATGAGATCTAAATATCACAATAGACCTTCACCCATGAAAGAGCTGTAAGTGCACAGAATCTCAAATATACTGAAGAAAATAACACACCTAGACAAGGAATCTTTTGACTGCTGATTTTATATGTCTCTATAAGGATATTTTGGACATTTCTCAGAAGAAGACAGACAAATAGCCAATAAATGTATGGAAAATGCTCCAATTCACTTATCATCAGGAAGATGCAAATCAAAACCATAATGAGACACCATCTCAACCCATTTAAAGTGGTTATAATAAAAAATGCAAAAAAGAATAAGCACCAAAGAGTAAGCAAAGCAAAGGGAACTTTATATACTACTGAGAGGAACATAAATGAGTATAGTCACTATGAAAAACAGTATAAATGTTCCTCAAAGAACTAGCAACAGAACTACCATATGATCCAGATATCCCACTCCAAGGTATATTTCCAAAAGAAAAGAAATCTATATATCAAAGAGATGCCAGCACTCTCATTTTTATTATAGCACTATTTACAGTAGCCAATATATGGAATCAACAGAGGTGTCCATAAGTGGATGAGTGAATAAAAAAATGTGGACTGTGCACATATTGTTCACCCACAAAAGAAATGTAGTATTGTCATGTGTGGCAATGTGGATGGAACTGAAGGGCATGATGTTGAGTAAGTTAAGCCAGACACAGAAAAAAACAAATACTACATGTTCTCACTCATATGTAGAAGTTTAAAGAGTTGGTTTCATCCAAGTGGAGAGTAGAATGGTGGTTATCAGAGGCTAAGAATGATGGGAGGGAAAGAGAAAGCTGCTGGATGTGGGGTACAAAAATACAGTTAGACAAGAGGAATAAGTTCTGGTGCTCTACAGCACAGTAGGGTATTACAGTTAACAATCATCTATCCTATTTCAAAATAGCTAGAAGAAAGGATTTTGAATGTTCCCAAGACAAAGAAATGATAAATCTTTGAAATGATGGATATGCTAATTGCCATGATTTGATCCTTACACATTGTACGCATGGATCAAAATATCACATTGTCCCCCATACATACGTACAATTATGTGCCAATTAAAATAATGATAATTTTAAAAGAAAAGTAAAATAAGCAAAATACTTTGAATTGGCCTTGGGTGAGTGTGGACAGAGGGCACTGGAAACTCACTCATCAGCTTGCAGAGACCATGTTTATTCCTCTTGTTCACATCGCGCCATTTGCAGAGGGTGGTACTGAGTGAATGTTGATGTATTTCCCGCGAAAACCATATTGCAGCACTATAAACCAATTAGGTCACTTGTAGTACATGTTGATTATGGGAATCCTTAATTTTGTAGATTTCTCCTAGAGGTGTGATAGTTCATTTGAGCTCTCAATTTGACAGGATTAGGAATGCCCAGAAAGCTGGTAAGCATGGTTTTTAAGAGTTTGCGTTAGGGTGTTTCTGAGCAGATTGTTGTGTGATTCAGTGGACTCTCCAGGGAAGGTCCACCCTCACGGTGGACAGGCACCATCCATGCAGCCGAGGGCCTGGATAGGACAAAGAGCCAGAGGAAAGGTGAGTTTTCTTCCTCCCTCTCTCCCCTTAGACATCAGAATCCAGGCTCTGGCCTCTGGACTCCAGGTATTACACCAGTGGCTCCCCAAGTTCTCAGGCCTTCAGCCTCAAGCTAAGAGTTGCCCGGTAGTTTCATCAGGGCCTGGGTGGGCCTCCAGAGGCCTGAGGAGCTGCTCTTCAGTCGACTGTTGCTCCAGACTTGGCCTTGGGGACTCCCTGGCCACTTGGCCCAAATCACCCAGCAAAGGTTTCTTCCTGGCAGGCCTCTGGGGCCCACAGCTCAGATGGTGACTGGGCCCTGACAAGGATCTGAGGCCTGACCAGCAAATGCCCAGCGGTCCTGGTCCAGGCAGCTCCTGACTGAGCCCTTGGTAGATGGAGGGGACTCAGGCACGACAGGGTGTCATGGCTCCAGGATGGCCCTGTGGCCTCCAGCGGTAGCTGTGGAAGGCAGCTAGAGGCAGGACAGGGGGTGCAGGGCAGGCTTTGGAGCCACATGGACAGAGCCATGCAGCCAGCCTCTCTGGGTCTCGAGCTGCAGACGGCCTGTGGTGGGTCTTCTCTGTTTCCACATCAGGTGAGCCAATTTCCCTACTCAACCCTCTCTCGGCGATCTGCATCTATGTGCATATTAATGTCCGGTGTCTCTCTGGAGAACCCTAACTAATGTATGACGCAGGGGACAGTGCACGTTAGAAATGAAGGTGGTCCTCTGTCACTGAGATTTCGGAAAAGACTTGTGAAAAGGGCTTTAGCAGGTCACCTGGTCTCAGGCTCCTGGCATGGAGTGGGCCGAGGCAGGATGCCGACCCGGACCCTGCCTGGCCTCAGGGTGCTGGTCTTGGCTCCCCCGTAGCACACGGGTTCTCCTGACTCCCTTTGACTGTGCCAGTCAGTCACCTTGCCCCAGAGGCAGCTCTTCTGCCCCGATGAGGGGCAGGTCTCCTAGGGAGCTCGCCTGACCCCCCCACCCCAGGCTGTGTCCTGAGCTCACTTCTAACAGGTTTGTCCAGACAGGAAGCCATAATCTGACCCCCTGCCCAGTAAAGGCCCGGGGGGCTGGTCCACTGGCAGAAAGCAAGCAAGCAGCTACAACGCTGCGTTCTGCTCCCAGAACCCCCTCCCTCCAAGGCCACGTAGACCTCCATCACCACAGGCCCCTCTGAGCTCGCCCTCCCACCCGCGATATCCCTCGAGAGACCATGTCTGGCTGTGCTTCCAGGCTGACTGCCGGCTCCCCTTTCTTCTCGCTCACCACAGTGCCCGTTCTTCATCCAGGAGGAGTCTCAGGGGGCTGGGACACCTGGCCCTTAGCGTGGGTCACCTTTAGGCCTCAGTGCTCCACACTGGGGACCCTTGAGGACACCTCCACCCCAATCTTTCTTTCCCTGAAGGCTACCTCTTCCTGATGGATACTCCCAGCCTCGTGGCCCCATCCTCCTGTCTCTAGAGACCCTGGGGAAATACTGGGGTGGGTGGGGAGTGGAGTTTCTGCACACAGGGCCTCCCCAGCTCACTGTGGGCTCAGGGCATTGGGACTTCAGTGTGAATATTTATTTATTTATTTATTTATTTATTTATTTATTTATATTGAGCCCAGGGGTGTCTACCTCTGGGTTACACTCCCAGCCCTTTAAAAAAAATTGAAATGGAATCTCACTAAATTGTTGAGGGTCTTGCTAAGTTACTGAGGCTAGCCTCGAAGCTGTGATACTCCTGTCTCAGCCTCCAAAGTACTGGGATTACAGGTGTGTCCCATTGCACCCGGAGTGAATTTTATTTTTAAATACTCAGAGAAGTTTTATTTCTGGCAAAACACCAGTATTATACTAGAAGACGGTAGTAATAAATACCAGCTGTAGGCATGTGTCTCGTTACAGAAACTAGTACTGGATTTGTCATAAATATTTCCTCTTTATTTTGTTGTGAATGTTTTATGTCTTTGTGTATGTGTATACATATGTTATATATATATATATATATATATATATATAACATATATAATGTAACATCATAATTATTGACTTTACATCACTATTTAGGTATTATTAACTGCACATCATATGTTTAAGTCATGGGATATCCGGAGAAGGGTGAAGACCATCTAGGACTTTACCTCCCCTTTTGAGAAGGGATTAGTACTCTGAAAGTACATGCATGACAATGGTACCACGTTAGATGCAGCTATTACCACCTTACTGACTTTTTTTGGAGATTAAGTGTGGTTTAAGGAGACACTTGTAGGTACGAAGGTAACAAAAGGTAGATTTGTGATGGTTAATTTTAGGTGTCACTGGACTGGGTTAGAGATCACTCAGGTAGCTGGTGAAGCACTGGTTATTTGCAAAGGTCAGAGGGCATCAAGCCCATTTGTCTTCTGTGGAGGGGAAACCCAGATGGTTTGTCATTTGAGGTGTGTCTGGGAGGGTGTTTCCAGAGGAGACTGTCCTGTGCTCAGGGGAGAGGGTGGGGAAGACCCACCCTCAGTGTGGGCGGGCTCCTTCCAATGGGCTGGGAGATATGAATAGAACAAAAAGGTAGAGAAAAGGCGGTTTTCTCTGTGTCCAAGAGCGGGGACACTCTCCCATCCTTGGACATCAGAACTCAGGTTGTCCAGCTTCGAACTCCAGGACTCACACCAGCGGTTCCCTGGATTCTCAGGCCTTTGGCCCCAGACAGTTACACCATCAGTTTCCCTGGTGCCAAACCCTCCATACCTGGACAGAGCCACACAGCCATCATCCCAGGGTCTTGGGCTTGTAAACAGCCTGTCGTGGGTCTTCTCTGCCTCCACATCAGGTGAGCTAATTTCCCTAATAAACCCCCTCTCAGAAATCTGTGTCTATGTCTATGTGCATATTGATGTCCTGTTGAATCTGTCTCTCTGGGGAACCCCAACTAATACATGAGGCAGGGGACAGGACACCTACTTTGGAAACAAAGGCAATGCTTCATTGAGATTCCTGAAATGACTATGGAAAGGATTTCACTTGTACTAGAGGTGGAAACTGGAGACAGACCTCCCTCAGAAGAGATTGGTATCAGTTATGTGGAGACAGTCTACCTCTATCTACAGTGATCACATGTTCTAAGAAAAAACGGTGGGTGTTTCCAGGAGCAGGGGCGAAGGTCCTGCCCCTCCCGTGGAAAAAGGGACCAGGAGAGTATAAAAGAGGTGTGAGGATGGTAAGACACCCAGCAGCACCAGGGTTCCCCCAGAGGTGGAGAGGAACCTGGGCAGACAGCAGAGGACTGACCAGCATCTTCGCAGCACAGTCCCTTGGTCCATAAGGGACCCAGCCTGAGAGACCAAGACAGGGCGTCAACGGCACGGCTGCTCACTGTGTGAATCCAGGAGGAGGACCAGCCCCGCCTCAAAGACTGTGAGTTGGACCACCCCTCCTCTGGGGCACCAGAAGGTTGTGGTTAGCAAGCTGGGCTCCTTGATAGAACAGCAATAATGTATCCTGGAATTGCTAGCATTTCTTGATTTTAAATGGTCTTAGATCAAGACATGAATTGAATGAATGAAGATTTTGTATTGAGGAAATATGGCCATTATTTTCTTAAGGGTTACGTTTGGCCATGTGTTATAGCTATTGCTGGTCTTAGCTTCTCTAGCACATCCTAAATTCCTCGATGATAGAATCAAATCTCACTCCTTATGATATACGACCTCTGTGTCTAGCAACTACTTTACCTTAAGATTGTTTAGGATAAATCTGTTGGATCAAACTTTCCTATACATGTGAAACAGATACAATTAAGAACTGAGAGAAATCAGAAATTAAGGACAAGTAAGAAGACTACATAAAACCAGGTAGGGAGCCCTCTAAAAATTGGACAGGGATTGGATACCGCGTTCTCACCACCCCACCACCCTGCCACCCCAGGTGTTAGGTTTTCATTGGAGCTTTTGTGCATAGTGGGATTTTCCAACTGCTCATTAAAACACCTGCTACCATTTACTGAGCAGGTACTATGTCCCAGGCACCATGCCAAAAGACATGCTTGTGTTGTTCTAACTTGGGGATGATGGGAACAATTAATGAAGATTCAGCTGAATAAAATGGAATGAAGAAGTGATACTTTTGTAGTCAGAAAAAGCTTTTTGAAAAGTAGGTAAAGTGTTTTCTTTATAATAGAGGGAATGTACTGGCTTCTAACCAAGTGTGACGTGGATATCAAAAATGGGCATTAAAATACATCATTGGCTTTACTGCCCAAGTACAGGGCTTACCATTCAAGCTAGGTTGGAGACCATGACTTACCCTACAACCTATATAGACTTCCTATCTCTTCTCCCTCAAGTCTAGAATTTGGGGCTACCTGAAGGATGAGTCCTACAGAGAGCCCATCATGTCAGATGCTTGGATGACCACCAAATTATTGATCAATATTTCTGTTCTTTTTCATTTCTGGACTAGTGATAAAGTATAGTTCATCTGACCTATTTGAGTAAAAATAGAGTAGAAAATATAATTAGAATAGAGTACAAATAAAACACTAAACTTTAAATTAAAACCAAACACAACATTCTTCGTGACATTTGTGACAGCTCTGAGTGCTTCTTTAGCTGTTAGTAGGCAGATAATATTAGAGTCACTTTCATTACATAACTAACTATTTTTAAATCAGATTTTAATAGAGTATGAAAAACCTGGAAAATTTCTACAGCAATAGGTTTTGAATCACCTGGAAATTCATGCAAATTTTGTTTTGATTAAATAAGGCAACTCTTTTATGATCTTTTTTGTTGTGTGTATGTATGTGTGGTACTAGGGATTGAACTCGGGGACATTATACCTCTGAGCTATACCCCCAATCCTATTTTATATTTTATTTTGAAACAGGGTCTTACTAAGTTGCAGAAGTCTTCACTAAGTTGGTGAGGCTGGCCACAAACCTATGATCCTCCTATCTCAGACTCTTAAGTACTGGAATTACAGGTGTGTGCCACACTCCTTTTATGATTCTAATGAGAAGATCTGGTTGAAATATATGTAGTTATTCCTTGGAATCTGTGGGGAATCATTTCCAGGGTCCCCTGCAGGCACCAAAATCAGCTAATGTTCAAGTTCCCTGGATACATGGCATACTATTTGCATATAACTTATGGACATCCTCTCGTATACTTTAAATCATATCTGGATTACATCTAATACATAGCAAATGCTACATAAATAAGTAGTTTTTATACTGTACTATTTAGGGAATATTGATAAGAAAAAGGTCTCTACATATTCAGTAGAAACAATTTATTTTAATATTTTCAATCTGCAGTTGACTATGTGAATGTGTAATCTTCTGATATAGAGGGCCAAATATCTGATATAGACACACACACACACACACACACACACACACACACACACACATATTGTAAGTTTAGTTACATAAATTGTACACACATACTGTAATATTTTCAATCCACAGTTGGTTGACTATGTGAATGTATAATCTCCTGATATAGAGGGCCAAATATCTGATATAGAGGGACACACACACACACACACGCTGTAAGTTTGGTTAATAAATGCTACAATAGAAGGAAGTAAAGTTCCATCTAAATAAATGGTAGAATGCTAAAAAGAAGGGGAACACTGACACGGCCATGAACCTTGACTTTATTTCTCAAAGCAAAACTGAAATAATTCTTCTTTATTCAAGAGACCATGACTGTAAAAAAAATTGCTGTGATTGGTGCTGGTGTCAGCGGATTAGGGGCCATTAAGAACTGCTTGGACGAGGGCCTGGAGCCCACGTGCTTTGAGAAAGGCAGTGACATTGGAGGACTGTGGAGATACCAGGTAATTGTATAAACATTCCCACGAAGTATGAAGTGATTCCTGTCCAGGAGGGTTTTGTTCTTGCCACTAGGAAATAGAACTCTGACGACATATAAATTATTTATTTCCCCAGTGTTCTATTCAAAGTAGTAACAACTTCAGATAAACTTGAAACTTCTTCACATACCTATATAGTCCTATTCTCTTTCATTTTCCTGATAACCCCACATGAAATCCTTGGGGTAACAGTATGCAAATTCTCCACATGAGGAAGCTGAAACTCATAAATGCCGAACTCTGTATAGTTATTCCACTTCTGGCCACCTTGGTAAAAGGACAGAAGCAAGATCTCCCGAGTCTTGGTTCTGGCATTGGCTTCCATGGCGTAGGATCATCCTGTATGTCGTTCTGTTTTATTCATGAGCTGCTGAAAAACATGCCCCCGCCAAGAAAGGTGTATGTGGTTGTGACTGTAGTCACATGTAACTTTAACAGAAGAGTGTGTATCAGGGATGGTATCCCAGAGGGACAGAGGAGCTAAGTGTAGTCTTCTATCACCAGCAGCCACTTTTGCTCTTAAATATTCACCACATTGATCTAAATTTTATTGGTTATTATTCCTTAAGATTTTAATATACTCCATATTTGCATGACATTTTTGTCCCAAATCAAGTAATGCTTTTTTCCAATGCCTTCTCCTTCCAAATTCCCTTAGTTGTGAGGTTGATTTTCTACTTTCATAGTTTCTCTTCACAACACCCTTTGAGATTGTTTTAATTTTGTTCATTTGGGTTTAGTTTGCTGTGCTGTGTTTTTAGTATTCGTAATATCTTTCCTGTTGTGATATAATTACTGGTATCACTCTGTGTCTGTCCCTAAATCTGGGATTGTACTAAAAATCCCCTTCATAAGGAAGTGAGTCCAATGCTGAAATCCTGCTGAGTAATATTATAAAAAACTGACAACCAGGCCTGAATTTTTAAAACTAAACTCAGCACCACCATAGGTCCAATCACCCCTAATACACTCTCCGTTGTGCACCTGAATCCTGGAATCCAAGGTCTGTTTGTTTCCTGCAGGAGACACCTGAGTGTGGAAGTCCAGGGATCTACAAGTCCTTGACCTGCAACACCTCCAAGGAGATGATGGCCTTCAGCGACTACCCGGTCCCTGACCACTACCCCAACTACATGCACAACTCCAAACTGATGGAGTACCTCAGGATGTACGTCCAGCACTTTGGTCTCAGGAAGCACATCCAGTTCCTGGTAAGGCAGGAAAGCCCTGGTCCTCACCTGCACACAGGAAATGACAAAGTGCTCACAAGCCACAGGGAACAGGGCACAGTGTCAACTTGCATTTCTACCACAGTCCTCAAGAAAAGTCATCTCTCCTCATCCCTCACATTAGTCAAGTTTTCGTTTCTGTTTTATTTTTCTTCTAAGAGGAAAGGCATTATCTCATGATCTGTCCCTAAAATCTAGTTCTCACTTAATCTTATTAAATGTAGAATATGGATTATAGGAGAAAATTCAATGTACTATGCTCTCCTTAGGAAGCAATGATTTTGGGAAGTTATTGTGCATAAAAATCATAAAGAACCAGAAACTATGAATAGAGATATTATCATAGCATTCTAGAGAGGGAAACAAAGACTGAGAACCCTGTTCTAGAACTGAGGCTGACACTGTTCCTTGTTTCGCAGTCAAAGGTATGCAACGTGAGGAGGCGCCCCGATTTTGCATCCTCTGGCCAGTGGGATGTCGTGGTGGAAACTGATGGGGAGCAGAACACCTACATCTTTGATGGAGTCATGGTCTGCAGTGGTCAGTACACTGAGAAGAATTTGCCCTTGCAGAACTTTGCAGGTATTTAACTGATGAGCTTTTTGACACATCTTTGGATTCTAAGAATCCAGATACCTGTGCTTATCATGGGCATTGGATGGAGTGTTTACAGGGTACAGTGGGATACAGAAAAGGGTGTGGTAGCTCTCTGGAGCAGTCAGGAAAGATCTAATGATAGAAGTAACACTGGAACTGGAAACCAAGAGCTCCCCAGGTGAACAAGGCTGGGGACGGGCCTTCCAGGAAGAGGCAGCAGTGTGTGGCCAGCACGGGGGTGTGGCACAGCTTGGGGAGCCCAGGGACGGACACGCGCTTGATGAGACTGGACCAGATGAATGGGCAGTGATGGACATGGAAGAGCCGAGAGAGAGAGAGAGATAGAGAGAGAGAGAGAGAGAGAGAGAGTGAGTCGGGGAACATTAATTGATAGGGAAGAAAACCAAAGCAGGAATGTCAATAAAGAGGGGTTTTTTTAATAGTCCATTAAAGAGACAATGGTGGAGACTTTGGAGCAATGGCAGCAGGACTCAGAGAGGAGGAGGAAATCCCGCAGGTGCCTCAGAGGTCAGGGCAGGACTCGAATGATAGCATATGCCAAAAATAGTTTTAGGCTTTGGACCAACATGCATGATGTTTGTGAAATGTAATCAAATTTTCCTTTAAAATGCTATGAAACCTCTAATTCTCATGGCTATTGTTAAATAGGGTAGCCACTAGCCAGATCATCAGTACAGAACATTTGAAATGTGATTAACACAAAGCAAAACTGGCTTTCAGTGTAAAATACATGCCAGATGGTAAAGACATATTGAAAACATATAATATATATGTCAGGTTAAATAAATATATCATTAAAAGTATGTGCATTTTTTATCTGTTTCATGTGGCTACTCGAAACTGTAAAGTTGTATGTGTGGTGTGCATTCAATTACTTTAACAGCACTGCTCTATACTGCTAAGGATCTTTACAGATTTCTGAATTCCTGCAGAGTCACAAAGAGTGAAGAACAGCTCATCTTGCATAAGTAGAGAGTAAGAAAAAGACTAATGAGTCACCATATTGAGCAAATGTAAAATTTGATTTTTAAAAAGAAACATTAATGCACTTTGAGTTTGGTCTTAGCTATATTTCACCACCCTTGAATGTTTTGTTCCTTAAATAATCTTATTCTATAATATTGGCAGCAACTGGCCAACAATAAAGGGATTTAAGTAACGCATACTCCACATTTAGAGATAAATTTTGCCAAAAAGGCTTTGCCATTACTGTTTGTGATTTGGGGGATTTGGCCTTTTCTTCACAGGGATCGAGAGGTTCAGAGGCAGCTATCTGCACAGTCGGGAGTACAAGAACCCAGACAATTTCAAGGGGAAGAGAGTGGTTGTGATCGGCATCGGGAATTCTGGAGCAGATGTGGCCGGCGAGATCAGTCGAGTTGCTGAACAGGTTTGGCATTTTATACTGATTCTGTTTTTGTTCTTTATATGTGTAAACTTGACACCTGCAAAGTGTGGACCATGATGTCCTCTGCTATTGCTTTAGCAGTGGTACTCCAATTTTGACTGCTAGTCCTACAAAGCAATGAGATTTATTTTTTCTGACCATATATGAGAGAAAGAATTGAGAAAACCAAAATAATAGTATCCTCCCATGTCATCATGCATTGGAGTCATGAAAGAAAGCGGTCAAACTAGAGTCAGGTCACTTAGAATTATCTAGGTGAAGCCACAGGAGGGAGATGGAAAATTCCAAAATGAAATGCATTATACCGAAAACACCAGAGTTTTCGTACTGGAAGTAAAGCTTAAACAAGAGAGCAATATAAACAAGCATGAGTGAAAGCGTGCGGCTGATCTGTGAATAAGCTGTAGGAACAGAGCAGGCTGTTCCTACAGAGGAACAACTCTGAAGGCTGAGGAGCAGGAAGGAGGAGCCTCTTTCTCTCTGCAGAGAATGTTGAGCACTCCTGAAGAGCAGGGATGATCACTTCCCACACTTCACAATTAGTGTTTGATTTTGATCCAGGGCTTCCAGCAAGAAGGCATGAGATTTTCAATACTTAGATTCTCTGCATGGGTAATACACGATCAACCATTTTGAAGGCTACCTAACCGTGCCAGGCTTTCTGAACTATACAAGTCATGGGTATCTGTAACTAATGACCTTGCAAGTAATGATTGTGTTTTTATTAAAAAGCTACGGCATTCTTCAAAGTCTCAAATGACTCAAAATAGACAGTAAAAATAATTCTCAAAATGTATACTCTTTTTCATGTGCTTTCTAATTTTCACATAGCATTTTCCATTTGTAAATGTCAGAAAATTTCCAGTGTGTATTTTCCCATTTTATTTCTGTTATCTAAGACTTTGTATTCCGACATGTATCCATCATTCTGAAATGTAGAATGATAGGGCTTAAAGGAAACAAGGATTCTAACTCCAAACTCCCTACATAATAATTTATTTCTGTTAACATTTTTTTTTACATTCTGAGATCCAGGAGATTCCAGACATCTAGCACAGCTAGAGGAAATGTTACAGGGGAAGTAGGTCCATGATACACAGTAAGTGTATTGAAAGGATATCAAGTAGAGCTTGTGTAGAGAGAGCCAGGAGGAAGGGGAGGGCAGGTGAGACGGGGTAGTGAGGAGATAGGAGAAAGTAAACTTATTCCCTTGACAATTAAAGCAGTGCTCTGAGCACCTAAGATCAGGGTGATAAGAAACGAAATTGGTGGTGACTGGGCAGCCTCTCCTCTCTTGCAGGTTTTTCTCAGCACGAGACGAGGGGCCTGGATATGGAACCGGGTTTGGGATAATGGAGATCCCATGGACGCCACGCTCTTTACCCGTTATAATAGTACAGTAAAAAAATTCTCTCCCACATTCCTCATTAACAAATGGGCAGAGGATAAAGTAAATGCAAAATTTAACCATGCCAATTATGGGCTACAGTCTGAACACAGGTAAGGTCTAGGATTTAAGACAAGCAAACCATGTTTTTAAGCTATTGGACTACTTAGCAGAATTGATAAGCTATTTGTAAGGAACAAGAATTAAAGGATACCATTGTAACTCTTGATAGAATTATTTTGATTGGTAGTGTCCAAGTTCTTTCCTTTCTACTGGGAGTTTTTGCTTCTTCTTCTAAGGTATAAGGAAAAAGTATGTGTGGTAAGAAATGGGGAATCACAGACTTAAATATTTGTCTTACTGGAGACTCCTATTAGCTCCCCATTCTACCCTCTACTTTTCTGTTGTCACCTGTCAACAGCTTCCTGTGCATTCTCTAAATTCAAAACTGTGATTCTTCTGGGTATGGTGGAGCGCTCCTGTAATCCTATCTACTGGGGAGGCTGAGACAGGAGGATTGTAAGTTTGAGGCCAGCATGGGCAATTTAGTGAGACCCTGTCCCAAAATGAAAGATCAAAAGGGCTAGGGATGTAGCTCAGTGGAAGAGCACTTGGTCAGCATACTGGAGGTTGAGTTCAGTTCCCAGCACAGCAAAAGAAAAAGAAATACAGTTGCACCATGTGGGCACTTGAAAAATATTAACAACCAATTATGTCAATCTTTTTTTTTTTTTTGCAGTACTGGGGACTGAACCCGGGGCATTCTACCTCCGAGCTACACCCCCAGCCCTATTTTTTTATTCTTTATTTTGAAACAGGGTCTCACTAAGTTGTGGAGGGCCTCACTAAGTAGCTGAGGCTGGCCATGAACCCGGATCCTCCAGTCTCAGCCTCCCAAGTACTGGGATTACAAGCGTGCGCCACCACGCCCAGCTTATGTCAATCTTTACACAATACTAAGAGCAAATACATATGTTAAAAATCAAAGCACCTTATTTCTAGTAAAATACTATCATCTAAAATATTTAATATGTATTAGTACCCGATTAGCACAATCTGATGTGGTTGTTGCACCCTTATTATAGTTTTATAAATTAGGAAACTGAGGCTAGAGTGTTTCATGATTTATCAGGGTCTTACAGTAGATAAGTAGAGCCAGTATTGTGTCTGACTTATGATTCTGAAAATCAAGTTCTTAGCCAATAAACGATATCACCTTTCTAAGGATGCCAATAGACAATGTTGGAATTATTAAAATACTATGAGTTTTCCTGAGCATTTACCTCCCACAAATTCTTTATGAAGAAAATTTATACTCACTTCTTCATATTGTATTCCTTATCATGCAGAATTTTTAACTACAAAACAATTATCAGTGATGATCTGCCAAATCACATAATTACTGGAAGAGTGCTGGTGAAGCCCAATGTGAAGGAGTTCACCGAGACATCCGCCATCTTTGAGGATGAGACTGAAGAGAACATTGATGCTGTGGTCTTTGCCACAGGCTACACCTTATCTTTCCCTTTCTTGGATGATGACTCAGCAGTCCTGGACAGCCAGCACTCCATGTTTAAATTCATCTTCCCTCCTCACCTGGAGAAGCCAACACTAGCTTTCATTGGCATCCTCCAGCCAGTGGGAGCCACCATTCCCACGTCAGAACTCCAGAGCCGATGGGCAGTACATGTATTCAAGGGTATGTACTATTCTTCTGCACAAGTAACATGGGTTCCTAACTCTGCACTAAGACGATAGGGCACCCAGTGGTCTTCTGCTCAATTTATCTGTAATCATAGGACCTGAAATTTCACCATGAGAAATCATTTCCTTTTGAACTGCCTAGAAGCTTAAATTTAATTTCTAAGATAATTCTATTAAAAATGAGTGCATCCAAAGTAATAAAAGTAAAAAAATATGAAATTATAATGAGGTTACATTTAAGCATTGGATATCCATTTATTTGGATCTTCCCAGCGGAAAGCTAATTTAGGTTGAGGCTTTATGAAAGCAAAAGTTGGCCAAGGTAGAAAAATAAGGAAGAACCTATGAACATATTTCAGAAATGTAGTGAAATTATTTTACTTTGCTGGTAAAATCCACATATGTGGCTCATATTCTGACTCATTTTCCAAGTCCTTACCCAAGTGGATGCTTCTGAACAAAACAAAATAGGCACCAGAAAGAAGTCAGGATCAAGTCGGCAGAGTCGCGTTATGATTTCTGAGAATCAGAGGAAATGGCTCCACTCACATGGAACCCTTCCCTCATATTCCCAAATGACATTGATCAAGCTCTCCATGCTCTAATTAGCGAGAAGTCAGGGTCCTACCTTCTCAGGACAAGTCTTTCCTAATGGGTCACAATGGGATACAGGCAGTGGCTGCCCTCAGTAAATCCTCTACATCCTGACACATAAAATTGCCAACCAGGAAAGCATAAGGTGCTCTGCTTTCCACTAAATGAGACTTGAACATATATCCAATGGCTTATGCTCTTCTTCTATCCTGTGTCCTTTGTTTTCTGAAGACACATGGCTCTTCTCTCCGTGAAGGCACTTCAGGCAATAATTCATTTGATTCTCAGTTTAAAATCTCTACAGCTTAGCTTTACTTCGGTATATTGGTTTCCTATTACATCTTCCTTCTCTTTCTTCTAAGAAGAATATATTTTCTTTTCTGACTTCCACATATATCCATGTCTAGAAATATGAGCACCAACGAATGTCACCAATGGAGTGTTGAACGATGATGACAAAGGATGCCATGCAGGTGGCCATCTGAGAGAGTAGTTGAACAGTCTCTTACCATGCTTATTGCATTTTCAATTCTCTACTCATATCTAATTGCCTTTTTGTAAGGTGAAATTTTTTACATATTTACTTTAGTGTAATGTATACACACATGTATCATGACTCTTCACAAATTGATCACACACGCCCATGCAACCATTGTGTAGATTTAGAAAGAAAGGAAACATTCAGCACTCAGGAGCACCCCTTGTGCTCCTTTCCAGCCACAGTACACCCACACCACCAAAGGTAGCAGTACCAATTTCTAACAGCAGCAATTAGTTTTGCTGTTTTCCTTTTATATAAATGGAATCTACATAGAATCTACACTCCATTCTATTTGGTGTCTTTCTCCCAACATGACATTGCAAAATTCACTCTTATTTTGCAGTCAGTTTTTTCACTGGTATATAAAAATCCATAGATACATCCATAATACATGGTTTTGTACATTATATACACACACATACATATCCACAACTTTTTCATTTTATGTTGGTAGACTCTTAGAACTATTTTAAATGATGATGCCAAGAGCAACCTAACACATGTCTTTTGCTGAACGTGTATAAGCATTTCTGCTGGGTATATTCCTAAAAGGGTAACTGATACTTCTCAAGACATGCATATGTGTAAAACATCTTAATGTACTAGATGGCCTTTCTATTTTGCAATTCTGTTCTCTTCCTGTTTTGCACAGGCATCCTCTAAATTATGTTTTAAAAAGCACTTGGCAGTACTCCTGTACTGATCATACTTTTAATTATACCAACTTGTATATGGTCCCTGAGGAAGCAATGGAGGGGATCATTGAGAAGACATCGTGGGCCTACTTTTTTTTTTCTGTCCCTCAATGTCATTGTGTTTTTTCCACTGTAACTTCATCTTGTCATGAACTCTGTGCCCCTGACATATTCAGACCTACACCACTTTCCTTTTAGTGGTACCGGGGATTGAACCCAGGGGCGTTCTACCTCCGCGCTACACCCCCGGCCCTATTTTTTATACTTTATTTTGAAACTGGGTCTCATGAAGTTGCAGAGGGCCTCACTAAGTAGAGAAAGAGAGAGAGAGAGAAAGAGACAGGGAGAGAGGGAGAGAGAGAGAGAGTTGAGGCTGGCCACGAACCCGGATCCTCCGGTCTCCGCCTCCCAAAGTACTGGGATTACAAGCGTGTGCCACCACGCCCAGCCCACTTTCCTTTTTTAATTAATCACTCTTCATCTTACCAAATGCATTTATTGTGGTTGTGGGACCTTTTCCATCACTGCATGCTTCATTATTACACCATGAGAACTAAGGTTCTTCCAATTTCTGAAGACTGAGAAAAGTATATTTAAGATGTGAGCTCAATGCTAGGGAATATAGAGAAAAGAGAGAAGCTTTTGAGTCAGGCCACAGCATAGTTTGAGGACCTCTGGAAGATTAAAAGTCCTGCTGAGGTTTTCATTTTGATTGTCAATTTAAACTGAGAAATGACTCAAAGACCTACATCTCCTAAGAGAAAGCTCTCTCCCTCCTGAAAACCTGAGAATGATAGGAAGGAAATTCTCTCTTCCCTGGAATTTCTGGAAAGGGCTTTAATTACAAGTTCCTTAAAATCCTGCTTATTATAACTGTTCTCTTTCAACTCCATTCTTTCTGCTTGTTTCCCCAGCCTTCCTGATATTCTTAAATTTCTATCTCTTTTCCTTAGGACTGAAAAAATTACCTTCAGAGAGTGACATGATGGCTGACATCAACAGAAAGAAACAGAAAATAGCAACAGAGTAAGAAAGCTAATTGCTGGCTAATGTATATGAAATATTTTAGAAGGCTCTATTTGATTTTTCCCTTTACACACTTAGCACTTAAATGAAATCTCCTAAGATAACTTTAGCTCAGTGATATCATGGCGAGCAATGGCATGAGGTATGTGTGTAGAAAATGGCTGGCTGTGGAACACACGTCTCACTTGCTGAAGAGCCATAGAAAGTCAGACCCAGGCAGTGAGCAGTGTCCACGATGAGGACCCCTAGAAACCGGGAAGCCTTCCTGCACTCACTGTCAGAACTGAGGTCAGAAAGCTGCATGAGAACTCAGCTAAATTCAGAATCTAAGGAAAAGACAAACACTTTTCAAATGTACAATCAAGTACAGGGTATCTTAAGAAGATGCACACCTATTTCAATTTGTGTGAAACACCTACTCTGTGCTCTTTTCAATAAACTCATATTCAAGAGCATCCTCAGGGGAACTTTGGAAGAAATGGCCAGGTAGCCTTATTACAGTTTCCTAACTAAACCTGCAGTACAGGCTGTGAAACCACCGGAACCTGTACATACCACTTGTGTTTCCCATGATCCTGTGTCTCAAGACTTCACCCATCCATTCACTCAGCATTCTTTTTTTTTTTTTTTTTTTTTTTTTTTTTTTTTGCGGTACCGGGGATTGAACCCAGGGGCATTCTACCTCTGAGCTACACCCCCGGCCCTATTTTTTATTATTTATTTTGAAACAGGGTCTCATGAAGTTGCAGAGGGCCTCACTAAGTAGAGAGAGAGACAAGGAGAGAGAGAGAGACAGAGAGAGAGAGACAGAGAGAGAGAGAGCTGAGGCTGGCCGCCAACCCTGATCCTCCCGTCTCCGCCCCCCAAAGTACTGGGATTACAAGCGTGCGCCACCACGCCCGGCCACTCAGCATTTTTTATATATCTATCACTCTACTGGGTACACTGGGATCTTTAAAGTACTGAGAGTTCAGATCCTGTGCTGAGAGACAGGATTCTAAAGAAGTTAAAGAAACTGAAATTAAGATGAATTGATAAGTAAAGCATAAGGAAATCAGGAAGCAAAATAGGAACAAAGTTCATTGGAAAGTTGGGGAACAAAAATGACTAAAATCTGACCTAGGTCTGCTAATATTTTCCTTCTTATTCCAGGTTTGTTAAAAGCCCAAGAGGTGCCCACCCAGTGCAATACATTGACTACATGGATGAAATCGCCTCTGAGCTGGGGGTCAAACCCAACCTGCTCTCTCTCCTCCTCTGGGACACAAAGCTGGCCAAGGAGATCTTCTATGGGCCCTGCACCCCATACCAGTTCCGCCTACAGGGGCCAGGGAAGTGGGCCGGGGCGCGGTCAGCCATCCTCACTCAGAGAGCCCGGATCCTCAAGCCCCTGA
>PVJS01015760.1:0-32716 GCA_004027185.1 Glis glis | reverse complement strand
AAAAAAATATATATATATATTATTATTAAATATTGACATATTCTTCAAAGATGTTGATGTTGGAGGAGTGTTTGTGTGTGTGTGTGTGTGTGTGTGCGTGTGTGTGTGTGTGTGTGTGTTTGTTTCTGGGGAAGAACCCAGGGGCACCCTACCACTAAGCTACATCTCCAGCCCTTTTTATACACTGTTTTGAGACAATGTCTCAGTAAGTTACTACATGCTGTCCTTGAACCTGCAGTCCTCTTGAGTTAGCCTCCCAAGTACTGGGATTATAGGTGTGTGCCACTGTGCCCACTTACATAGTCTTTATATATAAGGTTTTAGTTAACAATTGTCTTTAGCTGGAACTGAAAGGGAATCAAGTTGTATTTAGCAATGGAAACCCTGCTCTGAGACATAAACAACTAGAAGAATTTACTAGGACCTTAAAGAACAGGATCCTAGTTAGTTACATAATCAAGGGAGGTACTTGCCTATAATCCCAGTATTTGGGAGGTTGAGACAGGAGGATTGTAGATTTGAGGCCAGCCTCAGCGATTTAGCTGAGCTGTTTAAAAATAAAAAAATAAAAAAGGGGCTGGGAGCAGGGCATGGTGGCACATGCTTGCAATCCTAATACACAGGAGGCTGAGACAGGAGGATCGTAGGTTTGTGGCCAGCCTCAGCAACTTAGGCCCTCCGCAACTTAGTGAGACACCGTTTCAAAATAAAAAATAAAATAGGGCTGGAGGTGTAGCTCAGAGATAGAATGCCCCTGGGTTCAATCCCCAGTATCACATAAAAACAAATAAAAAAAAAAAACAACCAAAAAAAAAAAAAAACAGAAAGATTCTGAGGGAGAATGCTTTATTCTGAAGCAAAGCCTGGACAAAACTATGACAATACAAACAACTGTGCTCATTTTACATTTTATTCCAATTTTCTCTATCTTGTTTTTGGTCAGTAATCTTTTTTCATTTGATGGTTTCACATCAGCTTTAGATTGTCTTTAGTATTCTGCTGGCAGGCTGCCAATTTTTAGGACAATGGAAAATGAACGATGGGTAAGGGCCAAACGAGACTTGCAAATGATTTGAAACCCACTGAACTGTGTAAGTTTCCACTTTTTACCAAATTTAATTCCACTCTCTCTTTTTTTTTTTTTTTTTGCGGTACCGGGGATTGAACCTCCAGGCTACACCCCCAGCCCTATTTTATTTTTATTTTGAAACAGGGTCTCACTAGGTTGGTGAGTCCCACTACTTGCTGAGGCTGTCCTCGAACCTGTGATCCTCCTGTCTCAGCCTCCCAAGTACTGGGATTACAAGCGTGTGCCACCACACCCAGCAAATTCCACTCTCTATATTCTCTTAGGTTCTTCACCCTACATATAGTGCTCAACTTCTGCTGAAAATATATGCTAGAGAGAATTCTTTTCTCTGACTGCCTGTAGATTCTCAAGAGAGAGGAAGGTAGAGTATATTAAGTCTATTACAGAAATTCTAGTAGGTCCTCTGTGATTTCTTTTAAGCCTTGGATATGAAAAACCATTAATTCCTTTTATGGTTAGATTTAAATAAGTAACAACTTCTTTCTGAGAGGTAAGGAAAAACTGTAAAAACCTGGACATGACTATAGCTTCTGAAGTATCTTTACGATCATTTCTCTAATACTAGGCATCTCCTAACTCTATGGTTATTTTTTATGAGCAGGTACTTTTGAGACTCATGGTGGGACTGCTGTGAATTGTGTTTTAAATGTCATACTCACCTTAGTAATTTTCAGGAATTTTGAGGGGTCCAGCACCCGACTGTTCTTGGCCCCTTGTACAGTGTTCCATCCACCTTCGTCTACTCTCTGGACGCCTACAGGGAGAACACAGTGAGCAAGGCTCTCATCTGTTTCAAGTCAGTTTGACACTGAAAGAGTGAGCAATATTTTCTACTCAGCAATTCCAATCGAAACCAAGGAAAAAAAGCCAGGTGCGGTGGTGCACGCTTGTAATCCCAGTACTTGGGAGGCTGAGACAGGAGGATCCGGGTTCATGGCCAGCCTCAGCTACTTAGTGAGGCCCTCAGCAACTTAGTGAGACCCTGTTTCAAAATAAAGAATAAAAAAAATAGGGCTGGGGGTGTAGCTTGGAGGTAGAATGCCCCTGGGTTCCATCCCCAGTACCGAAAAAAAATAATAAATAAATAAATAAACCAAGGAAAAAGACAAAAGCTGCTGCTGAAGCATTGCCGCCAGTCCCTGTAATACCCACAGCATGGAAGTGTCAAGCAGAAGTGCTCTGCTTGTATTCATCTCCATGAAACAGAACTGACCTAGAAGAAACCAGATGACACAAATGAACACTCAGTGTGGCCAGGCAGGGCAAACCCGGCTCTGGAAGAGTTAAGGACCAGGACGCTTTGGGGCAAGTTAGATGGAAATTATTCATTCTCAAATTTATTTCACTTAATGGTGTCGAGGGACAAAGTAGGCTTTCACGTTCCCCCAAACCTGCATCTCCAACACTTCATCTGCGCAGGTGGGAAACCTTGACTGCTCTTTCTCTTACTTCACATCCAATGGCCAGCAAATCTTGTCCGCTTGACCCTGACCCTCACCGGGCATTCAGAATCTAGCGCCTTTTAACTACTTACTACCAGCACTAGCAGTTCTGTTTAAGTCACCAGAATCCTTTCCCTGGATTATTGTAAAAACTTCCTCCCTGGCCTCCCTGCTTCCATCCTTGTCTGTTTTCATCATGGCAGCTAATGTGCCCATAGTAGAGTTAAAGTCAGATTTTATCACTCTTCTCCTTGAAACACTTTTGGTACCATCCATGTCAATCTGCCTAGGAAGCTTTCAATACTCTGGCACCCTGTGGCCTCTTAGTCCATGCTTTCTGGCACTCTCCCCCTCAGGTCCAGAGTCTGGTCACACTGGCCTCCTTCTGTTTCCTGAAAACGATGCTTGAGGGCCTTTGCACTTACTATTCTCTCTGCCTAAAACCCTCTTCTCCTTAGATATGCACATGATTTACCTCTGTCGCCTGCTTTAGGTCTTTTCTCAAACAACACCAACTTTAACAGATCCCCCAACCTCCCTATTTAAAATTGCAACCTGCGCCAGGCGTGGTGGCGCATGCTTGTAATCCCAGTACTTTGGGAGCGGAGACCGGAGGATTTGGGTTCGGGGCCAGGCTCAGCTCTCTCTCTCTTTCCCTGTCTCTCTCTCTCTCTACCTAGTGAGGCCTTCTGCAACTTCGTGAGACCCGGTTTCAAAATAAAGCATAAAAACAATAGGGCCGGGGGTGTAGCACGGAAGTAGAACACCCCTGCGTTCAATCCCCGGTACCGCAAAAAAAAAATAAATAAATAAAATTGCAACCTGTACTTACCAAGTCTTGCACTCCCCACTCCCTTTCCCTTTATTTTTCTATAGATCAATTCATATATTATACTTCAGTATGTGTTTATAGTCTCCCCTAAGTCCCTAGGTAAGATAAGCCTCACGAGGGAAGAATCTTTGTCTCGTTAAGTGATAGGCACTATTTGTTGAATGAATGAATAAATGAAAGATCAGCAAACTATCTAAAAACTGTTCCTGACTTTCTCTGTACTATCTGATACTACCGATCATGAACAGACTTGCTCCTTCCTGTGTCTATGACACTTATATCTGAGTCTGTCACTTCCAAGAGTTGCTTCTTCCTTTATTCATCTGTACACATCCTCCATCTATGGGCCAGGCTTTGACATGTTCTCCTTTTCTTTCTCAATTTAATTCAATAATAAATAAAACTTGCTAGGCATGGTGGTGCACACGTGTAATCCCAGTACTTAGGAGGCTGAGACAGGAGGATTGCAGGTTCGAAGCCAGCCCCAGCAACTTAAGTGAGGCCCTCCGCAACTTAGCGAGACCCTGTTTCCAAATCGAAAATAAAATAGGTATGGGGTGTAGCCTGGAAGTAGAAGGCCCCTGGGTTCCATCTCCAGTACCATAAATAAATAAATTAATTAACTGAATTAAATTTAAAAAAGGCACTGTGCTAAGTCCTGGGGTGAAGAAGGTAAGTGTGGCACTCCAGGAAATTAATATTTAACTTTCTTTCCTAGAGGAGTCATCTCTCTTAACACGTTTATTATGAGTTCCCCTTGTCTGTCATCAGTAACAACTAACAGTAATTGAGTATTTACTGAGCCAGATGCTATGCTGAACACTTCTTTTCATCCTCAAATGAATTCGAGGTGTTATTATGAATTCGATTTTGCAGATAAAGTGACTTGTGCAAGGTCATACAGCTAGCAAGCAAGAGAGTTGACATACCAGGCCAGACAAGCTGGAGAGCTTATGCTTTCAATCACTATATTCCATGACTCAGTCAGCACCCTGGTCACTTAACTGCACAGTACACTGACGTGTTCTACATTCAGCTCAAAATAAACAGGCCCGGGCCGGGCGTGGTGGCGCACGCTTGTAATCCCAGTACTTTGGGAGGCGGAGACCGGAGGATTTGGGTTCGCGGCCAGCCTCAGCTCTCTCTCTCTCTCTCTCTGTTTCTCTCTCTCTCTACTTAGTGAGGCCCTCTGCAACTTCTCTCTCTCTCTCTGTTTCTCTCTCTCTCTACTTAGTGAGGCCCTCTGCAACTTCATGAGACCCGGTTTCAAAATAAAGGATAAAAAATAGGGCCGGGGGTGTAGTGCGGAGGTAGAACGCCCCTGGGTTCAATCCCCGGTACCGCAAAAAAAAAAAAAGAATCAAAATAAACAGGCCCGAAAGAAAAATTATTTCCATCTTTTGAAAAAGGTTTCCTTTCCCAGTGTTACTAAACTTGTCAGTAGACTCTTCTCAGGTGTGATATGCTTTCTGTTTTGTCTTTTGTATTTTTTGCATTTGTCCCTTCCTTTCTATTCTTATTGCTAGAGACTCACCTCCTTACATGTAAGATTTCAACAGCCATATTGCTAAATTCAGTGTATCCCTTTGATTAATTATGCAAGCAGTGATAAGGAGGGATAGCTCGGTGGCAAAGCGCATGCTTAGCATGTACAAAACCCTTCATTGGATCCCTAGCAACAGGAAAAGAAGAAAGGAAGGAAGGAAGGAAGGAAGGAAGGAAGGAAGGAAGGAAGGAAGGAAATAGACTGCTTACTCCTTATATATCTCTAGCATAAGATTACTCCTGTTTAGAAACTTAGACTATCTCCTTAATGTCTACCAAATCAAGTTAAAAGTTGTTAATCTGACACCATTTGTGCAAACATTTTACATTCCTTCTGAATATTTAAATTTTGATTCATGACTAAAATCCTTCTCTTTAAAATATCAGCCACTCTGTAAGACCAAGGTTCAAGTGCCCCTTCTTCAAATAAAGATTTCATCGAGCTTTCTACTTTTCTACTCCTCTAAAAATCAAATCACTTTTTCCCTCTAAATGTAGCAACCTTATTGAAGTCTACATTTCATCACTGATATCTTCCATTTGCTTGACAAATGTTCCCTGGATTAGTTTTACCTTCCTGAACAGATTTAAGCTTTTAGAGGGAAGATCTGTATTTTCTACTTGTTTTCCTTCCTCTCATCAATACTCTGTATAGAGAAGTTGCTTGATAGAGTCTTGTTGATTACTGGCTTCAAAGAAATCACTTTTAGTTCCCACACTCTCTGCTTTTATGCAATGACTAGTCTCCAGGTGAAACTGCCTCACTTAAGAACTGCAGCTCTAGTCTCTGGGTTATTCTTTGTGCCCCCGGTCATTTTACACCTGAATAGAGAATTCTTACTCATCTTCCCCTTGCGCTCTCACCCGGGTTCCCCAGGCCAGTGGCCTCACCCCTACCTGGTCTTCTCTTCTCTTTGGTCATGAGCTGCTGGACTTTCCTCTGCTCTTCTTGTTCTTCTATTTTAGCCTCTTTGTGAATTTGTTCGATAGTTTTAGGCCCTTGATCTGCTCTTCGAGATACCCAATTACACTATAAAAATAGACAGTAAGGTTACCAGTTGGGTAACTAAAAATTAAAAAGAGTCTATACGTTTTACAGCTGGAAAAGTATAAATCTGGGATTATGGCAGTTTCTCCTATGTCTTATATATGACATATGTTGAATTTGGGAATAGAGCTAAATAATTCTTCTCAACCAATCCTAGCCAACTGTATATAGCACATTTCAACAGCTGATGGATAAGGAAGAGGAATAAAGAAGGATGAGGATTGGCTATTGCCACTCAGTTAATATCACACTTCATAGGGGTTCTACATCAAGGATGAAGCCAGGCGTGGTGGTGTATGCTTGTAATCCCAGTACTTGGGAGGCTGAGACAGGAGGATTGTAGGTTTGAGACTGGCCCCAGCAGCTTAGTGAGACTCTGTTTCAAAAAAAAAAAAAAAAAAAGAAAAGAAAATCGGGCTGGGAGTGTAGCTTGGAGATAGAAATGCCCATGAATTCAATCACCAGTACTACCACCCATCCCCCGAAAAAAATCAAGGATGACTAGCATTTTTCTTCCTTCAATATCATGATTCTGCTATCTTATACAAAGTGCCAGCCGGGCGTGGTGGCGCACACTTGTAATCCCAGTACTTGGGAGGCGGAGACCAAAGGATCCAGGTTCGCTGCCAGACTCAGCTACTTAGTGAGGCCCTCCGCAACTCCATGAGACCCGGTTTCAAGTATAAAAAATAGGGCCGGGGGTGTAGCTCGGAGGTAGAAGGCCCCTGGGTTCAATCCCAGGTACCACAAAAAAAAAAAAAAAAAAAAACCCACAAAAAACAAAACAAAACAAAGTGCCAAACAATGCTGCCCTTTGGTTATATCCCCCTTTTTTTTGGTACTGGGGGTTTGAACCCAGGGGCATTCAATCTCTGAGCTACAACCCCAGCCCTATTTTATATTTTCATTTTGAAACAAGGTCTCACTAGGTTGATGAGAGTCTCACCTACTTGCTGAGGCTGTCTTTGAACCTGAGATCCTTCTGTCTCAGCCTCTCAAATACTGGGGTTACAGGCATGTGCCACCATGCCTGGCTCTTTTTGTGTGTGTGTGTGTGTGTGTATGTGTGTGTGTGTGTGTGTGTGTGTGGTACTGGGGATTGAACCCAGGGGTGTCTATCTCTGAGCTACACACTTCCAGCCCTATTTTATTTAATTTGTGGTACTAGGGATTGAACCCAGGGGCATTCTACCACCGGGCTACACCCCCATCCCTATTTTTTATTTTGAAACAGGGTCTTGCTAGGTTGATGAGTCTCACTACTTGCTGAGGCTTGTCCTCAAACCTGTGATCCTCCTGTCTCAGCCTCCCGAGTACTAAAATTACAGGCATGCATCACCACACTGGCCTTATTTTTAAATTTTGAAACAGGGTCTCACTAAGTTGCAGAAGGCCTCTCAGAGTTGCTGAGGCTGGCAGCGAACCTGCGATCCTCCTGTCTTAGCTTCCCCTGTATTGGGATCCAGGAATGCACTACCACACCCAGCTTTGGTTATCCGCTCTATAAGGGTAAAAGTTGTTCCTGTATAATTATACTTCTCCCTTCCATTTCCAAGTATAGGCCCAACATCTGATATAAGCACAAATGGTTGAACTTATGGCTGGAAACATATTTAACTAGCATGCAAATTCTTTTATTTTTTTTGCAGTACTAGGGATTGAACCCAGGGGCATTCTACCTCCGAGCTACATCCCTAGCCCTATTTTTTATTCTTTATTTTGAAACAGGGTCTAAGTTGCGGAGGGCCTCACTAAGTAGCTGAGGCTGGCCAAGAACCCGGATCCTCTGGTCTCAGCCTCCCAAGTACTGGGATTACAAGCGTGCACCACCACGCCTGGCTCTAGCATGGAAATTCTGATCAACTGGTAGTGGCTCTGGTAATAAGAAGGATCCTAAGGTCTCATCTGCAGTTATCAAGATAAAGAACCATTATCAATGCTGTGGTCTGAGCACAACACAGGGAAAGTGCCTATATTCACTTTCAGCTGCAGTACATTCCTTGTAAGAGGTGGTAGTGATAAAATTTGCTCTTGCTATGAGAAAGGAGGGAAAAAGGCAGGAGAACAAGAAGGTCTACAGGAAAAACAGTTGAGAAGAAACACAATGTATGAGTTGGCACTTTTCATATTTATCTCACTGAATCTTTACAACAATTCTGCAAAGTAGGCAACATTCCCACTTTAGAGAATAAAATATAATACTGAAAGCCAGGCGTAGTGGCGCACCTTTGTAATCCCAAAATTTGGGAGGCTGAAACGGGAGGACTGTAGGTTTGCAGTCAGTCTCAAAAACTTAGAGAGGCCCTCAGCAATTTAGCAAAACCCTGTTTCAAAATAAAAAATAAACAGGGAGCCGGGCGTGGCAGCGCATGCTTGTAATCCCAGTACTTGGGAGGCGGAGACCGGAGGATCTGGGTTTATGGCCAGCCTCAGCTACTTAGTGAGGCCCTCCGCAACTTCGTGAGACCCGGTTTAAAAATAAAAAAATACATAAAAAAATTAGGGCCGGGGTGAACACCCCTGGGTTCAATCCCCGGTACCGTAAAAAATAAATAAATAAATAAAATAAAATAAACTGGGTGTGGTGCCCACGCTTGTAATCCTAGTACTCGGGAGGCTGAGACTGGAGGATCCGGGTTCGCAGCCGTACCACACACACGAAAAAAAATAAATAGGGCTGGGGGTGTGGCTCAGAGGTAGAACATCTCTGGGTTCAATCTCCAGTACCCCTCCCCCCAAAAGAGTAATACTAAAGCTGTGTGTGGTGAACACATGTAATCCCAGTATTTGGGAAGCTAAGACAGGAAGATTGCAGGTTTACACCAGGTTCAGCAACTTAGTGAGGCCCTAAGCAATTTAGTGAGACCCTATTTCTTTTCTTTCTTTGTTTTCTTTTTTTTTTTCTTTTGTGGTACTGAGGATTGAACTCAGGGTATCCATCCCCAGCCCTATTTTTTTTTTTTTTTTGTGGTACCAGGGATTGAACCCAGGGGCATTCTACTCCGCGCTACACCCCAGGCCCTATTTTTTTATACTTTATTTTGAAACCGGGTCTCACGAAGTTGCGGAGGGCCTCACCAAGTAGAGAGAGAGAGACAGGGAGAGAGAAAGAGAGAGAGAGAGAGAACGCTAAGACTGGCCGTGAACCTGGATCCTCCGGTCTCTGCCTCCCAAAGTACTGGGATTACAAGTGTGCGCCACCACGCCCGGTCCCAACCCTATTTTTATTTTTATTTTGAAACAGGGTCTCGCTAGGCTGATGAGAGTCTCACTATTGCTGAGGCTGCCCTCAAACCTGCGATCCTCTTGTCTCAGCTTCCCAAGTACTGGGGATTACAGGTTATGTTCCACCATGCCTGGCTGAGATCCTGTTTCAAAAATTTTTTTTTTGTTTTTTTTGCGGTACCGGAGATTGAACGCAGGGGCGTTCTACCTCCGCGCTACGCCCCCAGCCCTATTTTTTATACTTTATTTTGAGACCGGGCCTCACTTAAGTAGAGAGAGAGAGAGAGAGAGAGACAGGGAGAGAGAAACAGAGAGAGAGAAAGAGACAGGGAGAGAGAGAGAGAGTGTGTTTGCGTGCGCGTGTGCGTGCGCGCATGCCCAAGCTGAGGCTGGCCACGAACCCGGATCCTCCGGTCTCCGCCTCCCAAAGTACTGGGATTACAAGCGTGTACCACCACGCCCAGCTCTGTTTCAAAATTTAAAAAAATAAAAAAGGGCTGGGGTGTAGCATGGAGGTTGAATGCCCTTGAATTCAATCCCCAGGGTCTGGTTAAGTTGCTAAAGCTGTCCTTGAACCTGTGATCCTCCTGCAAGCATTACAGGTGTGTGCCACAGTGCCTGGCAAGGGCAGTTAAGTTTTTAGATATGTAAATAATAGGATGTACTTAATTAACCCATTTCCTTAACAAAGACTGTACTGGCAGGCTTATTTACTTTTTTCTCCTACTTACCAGCCTTAGGTCTATCACATCTTGAAGCATGAACCGAATCCTAGATGAGGTTTTTCTTTCTTTTACAATTTTCTCCATTTGATTAAAGTACTGGTCCATACGCGGCTGCAAGAGACAAAAATCACTACTATTCCTGGCAAAAAATATGATTTTATCATGTAAGTTTTAATTAATTAATTCATTTTTGTGGTACTGGAGATTGAACCCAGGGGCATTCTACCTCTGAGGTACACCCCCATCCCTTTTTACTTTTAGTTTTAAAATAGGATCTTACTAGGTTGTTGAGTCTCACTAAGTTGCTGAGGCTGGTCTCAAACCTGTGATCCTCCTGTTTCAGCCTCCCAAGTACTGGGATTACAGGTATGTGCCACCATGCCTGACTCATGTAGATTTTTTTTTTTTTGTGGTACCGGGGATTGAACCCAGGGGCTTTCTACCTCTGAGCTCCACCCCTGGCCCTATTTTTTATCCTTTATTTTGAAAACGGGTCTCACGAAGTTGCAGAGGGCCTCACTAAGTAGCTGAGGCTGGCTGCGAACCTGGATCCTCCGGTCTCTGCCTCCCAAGTACTGGGATTACAAGCGTGCGCCACCACGCCCGACTTTCATGTAGATTTTTAAATGATCTGGGAATAACAACTTATAACTAGTAATGGTGGAATTACTAGTGGTGGAATTTTTAATTGAGCATATGACCACCTAAAATAATATCTACATTTCTAGGCTTCCTGGCAGCTCCCTTTGGTAATGTGATTAGTTACAAGCCAGAATATAAATGGAAATGTTATACTGCACCTCTGACACCTTAAGAGAGAGGTGGTGTGTCCTCTGCCTCTTTCTTACCTTCTCTATAGAGAACAGTAAGGACAAGGGTTATACCTTAGGAATACTAACATGTTAAGCTGGAAGGATGAATCTCTGAACTTTAAATAAAAAAATAAACCACAATCTTATATAAATCACTGATACTGGGGTTTACTGCCACAGCCAAAAAAGAAAAGTAATTTTAATTTCTACATATCTGCCAGGCGTGGTGGCACACACTTATAATCCCAGTACTTGGGAGGCTGAGACAGGAGGATCCGGGTTCATGGTCAGCCTGAGCTACTTAGTGAGGCCCTCCGCAACTTAATGAGACCCTGTTTCAAAATAAAAAAGAACAAAAAATAGGGCTGGGATGTAGCTTGGAGGTAGAATGTCCCCAGGTTCAATCCCCAGTACCACACACACACACAAAAAAATCTACATCTCTTATTTGGAAAGCACCATGTTATATTTGAATTATACTATTTTGGAGGAGGAGTACTGGTGATTGAACCCAGGGGTGTTCTATCCGAGGTACACTCCCAGCCCATTTTATTATTTTTTTAATTTTGAAACAGAGTCTAAGTTGCTGAGGCTGGCCTTGAACCTGCAATCCTCCTGGCTCGGCCTCCCAAGTACTAGGATTACTGGCGTGTGCCACCAGACCAGGCCTGAATTATACTAAGTTCAATGACTTCATATGTTATGGTTAGTTATGTCATTGATTAGGCTACACAGTTAAATGTGGGTATTCTTTATTTCTGTATCGCCATCAGGCCTGGCCCATAGTCGCTTCTCTCTCATTTATGCTCACTACTTGTTATACAAACAAATGATGTATGAAATGGTTATGAAAAAAAAAAGGCAGAGACAAATAATCTGAACAATCTACAAAATTGGCTTGCATATGATTTGGGAGCCTCCTCACCTCTGACTCTAAAGTAAATGAGGCAAAGAGTATTGTCTTTCAAACACTGATGAGATGGACAAAAGAAGAAAATAAATGGTATAGACAGGTGGGGCAAGATGCAATACTTTTAGGCTGCAAAAAAGCATTTTTCCCCTTCAACTGACAAAGAGCCTCTGCTAAGTCTGAATTTTTTACCTTCGCTTTCTCAAAGTCTAGGTCTTTGCCGATGGTGGTGAGCAGGCGACACAGGCACTCCAGGGATTCCTCATCATGGTTCTTTAGCAACTTCACCACACAATCATGCATGATGGCTTCAGTCAGCATTTTGAGTTTAAAGAGTTCTCCAATAAACTTGATGTTCCCAATGGATCTCCGCCGGGCTTTGTCCTTGGCTTCCTCCAGCTCATCGTGAAGCCTCGTCTTCTCCTCTGGCTGTTATATAAGAAGGAATAAGAGTATCTTGATGCTGCTGCTGTACTGAACAAGACACTGAGATTGCCAAGCCTTAACTCTTATGGGGCCAGACCCCCTTGAGAATCTGACATAGCAACTGTGCCTACTCCTCAGAAAACAGGATTATCCCTAGAAGTTGGTATCCATTTCAGGTTTCTGGAATCCAGGACCTCTCTGAAATTCAGGCTTAGACTGAATACCATACCTGCATTGGAGGGTTGAGTTGTTCTAATATTTGGCACTAAAAGGAATAAAGCCTTCTCCCAAATATCAAAATGGTACCTCTGCATGAAAAAAGGCTACTGGCCCCTTTCAAGATAGAAGGGAGAACATTCTACTTGACAATACTCACAGTGCACATGTACTGTCTTTCTGTGAAAGAACTTACAGCACTGGCAGCTTCGAGTTCTTTCTGCTTCTTCTCAAAGACATCATCATCTGCTTTATCTTTTTCAAACTCTTTCTGGCAGCGGTTCAGTAGCAGCTTCCGGAAGTTGACTGTGTTACCAGGTTTGTCTGCCATGGGTACTTTCAACTGCATCCAGGTAAGAAAATGCAAAAGCAGTAAGATTACTTAGAGACATTAAAAATATCAAATTGTCTTTATTGTGCAAAAGAACATTGACAGGTAAAGCATTCTACAAGAGTTATACAACTTAGCTTTAGGCATTTCATGATTCAATGGTAAGATGTCTTGAATTTTATGAACAAAGATACACATCCTTCTCACACAAATGTACTGTAATTTTTATGGCCAAGCCTCTAGTTGACTTAGAAATCCCTGTCAAATCATTACACATATGATCCTATGCTTATTTAGACCTTTTTATAACTCTGAAGGGCTATTACCCTCCTTCCCCAAAAACTACCATTGTAAACATTTTGCTTTAAAGGAACAAACAGAAATGACATAGACAGGGGAGAATTTCATGACCAGAGAACTGTTATAGTAGGTGAGATCCTTATTCTAGAAAAAAGTAGAAGGATTTTTGAAATATATTTTCTTGGGAGAATATCCTAACACTGTAACGCCAATACTTACCTTATCAATATATAGTAAGTTTACTGATTATTTCTTTTTTATCAATAGAATATACTAGTTCTCCAAAGTTCTGACTTCAGAAACTTTTTTTTTCCTGGTATTGGGGGTTGAACCAGGGGCATTTTGCCTCTGAGCTACATCCCCAGCCCCTTTTATTTTTTTTTTTTCGGTACCAGGGATTGAACCCAGGGGCATTCTACCTCCGCGCTACACCCCCGGCCCTATTTTGTATACTTTATTTTGAAAACGGGTCTCACGAAGTTGCGGAGGGCCTCACTAAGTAGAGAGAGAAAGAGAGACAGGGAGAAAGAGAGAGAGAGAGAGAGAGAGCGAGCTGAGGCTGGCCGGGAACCCGGATCCTCCAATCTCCGCCTCCCAAAGTGCTGGGATTATAAGCGTGCACCAACACGCCCGGCTCCCTTTTATTTTTAATTTTGAAACAGGGTCTAGCTAAGTTGCTAAGAGCCTCACTAAGTTGTTGAGAATGGCTCTGAACCTGCGACTTTCCTGTCTCAGCCTCCTAAGTACTGGGATTACAGGTGTGCACCATCATGCTAGGCAGAAATATTCTTTTTTTTTTTTTTGGCAGTACCAGGGATTGAACCCAGGGGCGTTCTACCTCCAAGCTACACTCCCGGCCCTATTTTTTATACTTTATTTTGAAACCGGGTCTCATGAGGTTGCAGAGGGCCTCACTAAATAGCTGAGGCTGGCCGCTAAGTAGCTGAAGCTGGCCGTGAACCCGGATCCTCCAGTCTCTGCCTCCCAAGTACTGGGATTACAAACGTGCACCACCGCAGCCAGTGTAGAAATATTCTTTTGACATAAACACCCAGAGTGGACAGAGAGTAACCATTTGGAGGCAAAATGTACCACATCCAATATTAATTACTTTCTAGTAGCTGCATAGTTCATATTGTTAAGGTTAATTTTTAAGCAAACAGAGATGGTCTTATGAATATATTAAGAATATTAAAAAAACAAGCTGGGCGTGGTGGCACACACCTATAATCCCAGTACTTGGGAGGCTTAAGACAGGAGGATTGCGGGTTTGAGGACAGTATCAGCAATGTAGTGAGACTCTCCGTAACCTAGCAAGACCCTGTTTCTTTTTTTTTTTTTTTTTGGTACCGGGTATTGAACCCAGGCGCATTCTACCTCTGGGCTACACTCCCAGCCCTATTTTTTAGTCTTTCTTTTGAAACAGGGTCTCACTAAGTTGCAGAGGGTCTCACTAAGTAGCTGAGGCTGGCTGTGAACCTGCAATCCTCCTGTCTCAGCCTCCCAAATACTGGGATTACAAGCGTGCGCCACCACGCCCAGCTCACAAAACCCTGTTTCAAAATAAAAAATGTAAAAAAGGGCTGGGGATGTAGTTCACAGGTAGAATGCCCCTGGGTTCAATCCGCAGTACCCAAAGGGGAAGGAAAAAAAAAAGAATATATATAAAGCCTGTTTGCCTGTAATCCTAACTACATGAGAGTATGAGGTAGGAGGACTACAAGTTCAAGGCCAGTCTAAGGCAACTTAAGCAAGACACTGTCTCAAAAAAAAGTTTTTTTTTTTTTGCAGTACCGGGGATTGAACGCACGGGCGCTCTACCTCCGCGCTACGCCCCCGGCCCTATTTTTTTATACTTTATTTTGAAACCGGGTCTTACGAAGTTGCGGAGGGCCTCACTAAGTAGAGAGAGAGAGAGAGAC
Source organism: Glis glis (assembly GCA_004027185.1). NCBI lineage: Eukaryota > Metazoa > Chordata > Mammalia > Rodentia > Gliridae > Glis > Glis glis. Next base: position 17,892 of record PVJS01015760.1, on the reverse strand, counting down.
AGGGAGAGAGAGAGAGAGAGAGAGAGAGAGCGCGCGCGCATGCACGAGCTGAGGCTGGCCGCGAACCCGGATCCTCCGGTCTCTGCCTCCCAAAGTACTGGGATTACAAGCATGCGCCACCACGCCCGGCTCTCAAAAAAAAAGTTTTTTAAAGGGATGTGGAGTGCCCTGGGATGAAACCCAAGTATTGCCAAAGAAAGGGGGACCCCCCAAATTCTGAAATGAATAAATGGTCTTTACCCTAAGGCTTAATGGACAGCTACTGATTGAGGCTGAATAGCTGGAGAAACTTCATGAAAACTGAAGACTATGGTGCTATCGTGTATCTGCGCTAGAACTGATGGTATGCCCTCCCACATATTCCCTGTGACTTATGGAAGATAATATTTGTCTAGTTCTAATCAACTGAGGAACCAGATATTACATTACACACTTATGTGCAACAGGAAATACTAATTTAGGAAAAGGGGAAATTATCAAATAATTTTTTTAGACAATTATAGAAAAGTTAATATATTCCTACTCCAAATTAAGGCCACACACATACGAGGAAGTGTAGATCATTTCATAGTCAGGCATATTCTACAGTCACACAAGGGGGCTCAGGAGCTTATCAGCCTTCAAGAAACGCTATATGGCCAGCGACAGTGGGGCATGCCTGTAATCCCAGTACTTGGGAGGCTGAAAAAGGAGAATCACAGATTTGAGCCCCCCCTTCCCCAGCAACTTAGAGAGACCCTTAGTAACTTAGCAAGCCCGTTTAAAAAACAAACAAGAAAACCCCACAAAACAAAAAAAAAAAGGAAAAAAAAAGAGGAGGGGATGGGAGGTGTAGCTGGGAGGAAGAATGCCCCTGGGTTCAATCCTCATACCACACCCACACCCACACACACACACACACACACACACACACAAAAGAAAAGTAAAGAAGGAAGAAAGGAATATTATATGAAAGCAAAGGTTTTCTAAAGCAAAAGTCAAGAGTAGACTCTATCTCTATTATCTAGGATCTAAAACACAGGGTAATACATTGACTAAGAAATATAAAAGAGAACCAAAAAGTTCATCCACAATCATGTTGGTATATAATGGAGCACCAACATGACTGTAGGTTTTAGAACACACTAAAGATTCTAAAAATCTGTACTTATGTGCTATTTGCTGCTGTATAGGAAAACAAGTAAAAAAAAAAAAAAGAAGTCCTATCCAGACTCTTGTCATACTCACCAGTACAATTCTATTAAGTACACAACTGAGTGATTAGAAAAAAAATGGCATGAGCCACAAACTATCAACCCTAATGAGATCCTTCCTGCATCATGGATTTACTGTGTAGAAAATGGGAGAAATATGGACAAAATGAAAATCCAAGTCATTGTCACGTGGTGAGAAGAACCATAGTTTAATTACCCATGTCCCACCATAGTCAGAAAGATGAAATGACAGGAACACACAGAACTGAGATGAGGCAAGGGAAGATTTTCCTATACAAAAGGCATAGTTACTATTTATTTATTTATTTACTTATTTATTTATTTTTACAGTACTGGGGATTAAACCCAGGGGCATTCTACCTCCGAGCTACACCCCCAACCCTATTTCTTATTATTTTGAAAGAGGGTCTCACTAAGTTGCAAGGGCCTCACTAAGTTAGCTGAGGCTGGCCAGGAACCTGGATCCTCCAGTCTCAGCCTCCCAAGTACTGGGATTACAAGCGTGCGCCACCACACCCAGCTGTAGTTACACTTTAAATTCATGGAGAAGAATGATCTCTCAGCAATGCTTTTTACCCCTTATGTGTAGGGAAGGATATGTTGAAAGAGTTCCATAGGTTAAGAATCAAGCCGGGCGTGGTGGCGCATGCTTGTAATCCCAGTACTTGGGAGGCTGAGACTGGAGCATCCGGGTTTGCAGCCAGCCTCAGCTACTTAGTGAGGCCTCTGCAACTCAGTGAGACCCTGTTTCAAAATAAAGAATAAAAAATAGGGCTGGGGGTGTAGCTTGGAGGTAGAATGTCCCTGGGTTCAATCCCCGGTACCGCAAAAAAAAAAAAAAAATAAGGTACATATCTAATTCTCATATAGAGTTCCAAGTACACGAATACTGGAAAACTAGGTAATGCAAGGTCATCTCTGTAAGTGAATCAAAAAGATTTGCCTACTTGTTATATACATGAAGGCAGTTCTTTTAGCCAAATTATCAGTTTCAACATCTAAAACAATACCTGCATCCAATAGGGGGAGCAGCCTTGAGCATTCAGTGAAATAGATTTTGTGGAAGCACTTATTTATTTATTTTACTGGGGATTGAACCCTGGGGGGGGGGGTTCTACCTTTGAGCTACATCCCCTAGCCCTTTTTAAAAATTTTTTTTATTTTGAAACAGGGTCTTTCTGAATTGCTGAGGCTGGCCTTAAACCTGCAATCCTCCTGTCTCAGCCTCCCAAGTACTGGAAATACAGGCATGTGTCAACACACCTGGCCTTGTGGAAGCACATTAATAAGTCATAGTTAAGTAAGCTTTAACTGGGGTGATTAAAACACTGAACCTGAAACAGGACTAGAATCTGAGTTACCAGAAATCAGGGTTTGAATCCCAGCTGTAAAACTAATCAACTAAGTGATTCTGTGCAAGTTACATCATTGAGCCTCAGTCCCTTTATCTATAGGACATTCCAATGATTGTACACTGAGGAACATTATAAAAGAACTGTTGAAACAGAACAGTTGGGTATGGTGAATCATCCCTATAATCTCAGTACTTGGGAGGAGGATCGCTGGTTCAAGGACAGCCTCAGCAAGTAGTGAGACTCTCATCAACCTAGTGAGACCCTGTTTCAAAATAAAAATAAAAAAGGGCAGGGGGTGTAGCTCAGAGGTAGAATGCCCCTGGGTTCAATCCTTAGTACAACCCCCCCACCCAAAAAAAGAACAGGTATTCTTCTAAATCTTATATTATCAATAGTCTAGGTCATGGTTTCTAGCCTGAGTACCATGGACCTCTGGACAATTCTTTGTTGCAGGGGCTATTCCAGACACTAAAGGATGTTTAACAGCACGCTCAACCTCTATTCACAGAGCTACAAGTAGCAATAACCAAAAATGTCTCTAGATAGTACCAAATGTCCCCTGGGGGAGCAAAACGTGTTTTGTTTAGACTACTGATATAGTTAATTGAGCTAAGGTTCTAACATTTAACAGTCAATCTCCTTTAATTTATTTTAATTAACTTTATCCTCATAATGCCTTAAATTAAATTAATTAATCATATTTTATGGAATAAAATTAAGGCTTAGTGAGATTAGAAATATTTTTTTATTTACGTGCTGGAAACTGAAACCGAGATTAATGAAGTATTTTAATATAAAGCATGCAAGTGACAGAGTAGGAATTTGAAGTTTAACTTTGAAGTTTAACTTTTAAACTGAGAGCTGGGCATAGTGGCGCACGCTTGTAATCCCAGCATTCGGGAGGCTGAGCCTGGAGGATCAGGGTTCACTGCCAGTCTCAGCTACTTAGTGAGGTCCTCTGCAACTTAGTGAGATTCTGTTTCAATATAATGAATAAAAAATAGGGCTTGGGGTGTAGCTCAGAGGTAGAACACCCCTGGGTTCAATTCCCAGGACCACACACACACAAAAATTTAAACTGAGAACTGTGAGAATTCAAAGTTAGAGACAGTAACCATCATCATGCCAGGCATGCTACTTCAGACTTGAACCTGCCTGGAACACATTCTTTTTTTTGTGGTACTGGAGGTTGAACCGAGGGGCATTCTGCCTCTGAGCTACACCCCTAGCCATTTTTATTTTGTGTTTTAAAACAGGGTCTCCCAAGGATGGTGAGTCTTACTGTGTTGCTGAGGCTGTCCTTGAACCTTGATCCTTTGTCTCAGTCTCCCAAGTACAGGAGGGAGGCAGAGACATGCCCAGCTAGCATTTGCTTTATTTCTTTAAGATGACACACTAGCAAAAATTGGTTGCCCATGACAATAATTTCACATTACTAATTTATTTATTTATATTGAGGTGCTGGGGATTGAACCCAGGGCCTCACATATGCTAGGCAACTGCTCTACAGCTATGTAGCCCACATTGCTTTTTTTTTTTTGCGGTACCGGGGATTGAACCCAGGGGCGTTCTACCTCCGCACTACACCCCCGGCCCTATTTTTTATACTTTATTTTGAAACCGGGTCTCACGAAGTTGCGGAGGGCCTCACTAGATAGAGAGAGAGACAGGGATAGATAGATAGATAGATAGATAGATAGATAGATAGATAGAGCTGAGGCTGGCCGCGAACCCAGATCCTCCGGTCTCTGCCTCCCAAAGTACTGGGATTACAAGCGTGCGCCACCACGCCCGGCCCACATTGCTAATTTAAACGTTACTCAATCATCCTCACACTGGACAGAATCATCTCACGCCCATTTCAGTTTAGTCTCCATGTCCCCTCCAGAAGTGATATTCTTTTTTGGGGGGGGTACTAGGGATTGAACCCAGGGGCATTCTACCTCCGAGGTATACCCCCAGCCCTTTTTTTATTCTTTCTTTCCTTTCTCTCTCTCTCTCACTCATTCATTCATTCATTCATTCATTCATTTATTTATTTATTTTGTGGTACTGGGGATTGAACCCATGGGGCATTTTACCTCTGAGCTACACCTCCAGCCCTGCTTTTTATTCTTTATTTTCCTTGGATTTTTTTGGTATTTTTTACTTGGGTTTTGTATTTTTTTTAAATACTTTTTCTATTGTTTTTTACAGGGCTGAGGATCGAACCCAGAGCTTTGGCTTGCTAGGCAAGCGCTCTGCCACTGAGCTAAATCCCCAACCCCTTATTCTTTATTTTGAAACAGGGTCTCACTAAGTTGCGGAGGCCTCACTAAGTAGTTGAGGCTAGCCGTGAACCCGGATCCTCTGGTCTCAGCCTCCCAAGTACTGGGATTACAAGCGTGCGCCACCATGCCTGGCTTATTCTTTATTTTCGAAACAGGGTCTCACTAAACTGCGGAGGACCTCACTAAGTAGCTGAGGCTGGCTGCAAACCTGAGATCCTCCTGTCTCAGCCTCCCAAGTACTGAGATTACAAACATGCACCACCACGCCCAGCAAGAAATGATACATTCTAATAAAGCAAAGTATTTCTATTCAACGAGAGGATATTGTATTAATAAGTGCTAAAAATATATTCTCCCCTTTACATTGCCCCAATAACACTTCTGGGAAGAATGTACAGCGAGGGGAGAATATACCTCTGGGAGAGCTCTGGTTTTACTCCTTCCTCTCTTCTTACCGTGACTAGACATCGACACATGTTGGCATACGCCACTGAGAAGCTGGGCTCGTCAATGGCCTTCTCAAACACCAGGTCAATGACGCCTTTCAGCCGCTCCTCGGTGTCAACAGTCAGTCCTGACACCTGCTTCATCAGTTGGTTGAACATCTGTGGTGTCAGTTTATTTAGGATACTTCGAACTTTTCTAAAAAGTTCCTAGAAGGATCACAAAAGAGAAAAGAACATTAAAATAACTATGACAATATGGTGCTTTCAGGATTTAAAAAGTATAATTTATAAGTTCAACTTCTCAAATTTATTAACAAGTACTGAATTAGCCAGAAAAATAATTAAATCCATCTATTTTAACAAATAATAAAAATTACATCACCTTCTTTTGACTACTAATGAAAATTCTAGGAACTAAGTATATTCACGCTTCACTGGCAGGAACATCATCTAATATATAACATATATATATATATATATATATATATATATATATATATTTTTTTTTTTTTTTTTTTTGGTGATGGGAATTAAACCTGGGCCTTGTGCATGCCATAAGCACATGCTGTACCACTGAAGAGTCCCCATCTAGGATTTTTGTTGTTGTTGTTGCAGTACTAGGGATTGAAGCCAGGGGTGCTCTACCACTGAGCTATAGTTCCAGCCCTTTTTATTTTTTATTTTGAGACAGAGTCTCATTAAAGTTACTGTGTGCTGGCTTTGAAATTGCAGTCTTCCAACAGAGAACCCTCAGTGGTGCAAGGGAAGGGGTACAAGGGAAGGGGAAGAGCAAGAAAAAAGTGAATCTATGGAATTACTATCATAAACAATGTGTACATATGAGATTATACCAACATCATTCTCAGTACTACATGTGTGGGGGGGGACACCAAGAGTTGTGTGCATGTATGTTAACACCAAACTGATACTCATTGTGATGTGAGGCTACAAAGAACCAATAAAAACATATAAAAAATAAAATAAAAAAAAAGAAATTGCAGTCTTCCTGTCTCAGCCTCCCAAGTACTGGGATTACAGGTGTGCACCACCACGCCTTGACCCATCTGAGACATTTCTAAGGCCAATATGACAACATATATCAAAAGCTTTGAAACTATGGATGTGCACTTCAGACCAGTTATTATACTTTTAGAATTTCTTATTTAGGGATAAGTAAAAAGATTTAGATACAATAAATTCTATCATAGTACTTTCTTTTTTTTTTTTTTTGTGGTACTGGGGATTGAACCCAGGGGCATTCTACCTCCGAGCTACACCCCCAGCCCTATTTTTTATTCTTTATTTTGAAACAGGGTCTCACTAAGTTGCGGGACGGCCTCATTAAGTAGCTGAGGCTGGCCGCGAACCGGGATCCTCCCGACTCAGCCTCCCAAGTACTGGGATTACAAGCATGCGCCACCACACCCGGCTGTTCTATCATAGTACTTTCTAAAAAAACAACTTTAAGCCGAGTGCGGTGGCACATTTCTGTAATCCCAGTACTTAGGAAGGTTTAAGGACAGTCTCAGTAATATAGAGAGACTCAGCAATCTAACAAGACCCTGTAATGCCCCTGGGTTTAATCCCCAATTCCATAAAAAGAAAGAAAGAAAGAAAAAAAATAGAACCGGGCGTGGTGGCGCACACTTGTAATTCCAGTACTTGTGAGGCTGAGACAAGAGAATCCAGGTTTGGGGCCAGCCTCAGTTACTTAGTGAGGCCCTCCGCAACTTAGTGAGATCCTGTTTCAAAAATACAGTATAAAGCCGGGCGTGGTGGCGCACGCTTATAATCCCAGTACTTGGTAGGCTGAGACCAGAGGATACAGGTTCGTGGCCAGCCTCAGCTACTTCAAAATAAAGAATAAAAAATAGGGCTGGGGGTGTAGCTCAGAGGTAGAATGCCCCTGGGTTCAATCCCCAGTACTGCAAAAAAAAAAAAAAAAAGGTTGTCTGGCATCCATGACAGCTTTTAGAATAAAGCTTTTTTTTTTTTTTTTTTTTTTTTTGCGGTACTGGGGATTGAACACAGGGGTATTCTACCTCTGAGCTACACCCCCAGCCCTATTTTTTATTCTTTATTTTGAAACAGGGTCTCACTAAGTAGCTGAGGCTGGCTACGAGCCCGGATCCTCTGGTCTCAGCCTCCCAAGTACTGGAATTACAAGTGTGCGCCACCATACCCGGCTTGAATAAAGCTTTTAATAGAAAATATATAGTCTTAAACTGATATGTGTCTAATAAAGCAAAACAGCAAGTTAAAACAAATTAAAATGGTATCATTATAACTGTAGAACAATGTTAGGACATGCTCCTGTTCTCACCTGGGTTTTAATGTTTTCAGGATCCTCAGCTTGGCTGTCTCGTTTTTGGCTGGGCTTCCAGGCATTCTCTGCCTTTTTTAAGTGCACATCTTCTTTTACTGAAACTGTGATGATCTTTCTGGGCTCCCTTCTCTGGCCAGGTTGAGATCTCCGTGGTCCAACATTTGACAACTAGGGCAAGAATATTGTATCTGATTCAGGGTACTTGCAATTTACTGTATCTGCTGTGCTGTTCATGTCAAGCCATATCGGGCATGCAAGTTAGACGAGATCTATTTTTTTTTTTTTGCGGTACCAGGGATTGAACCCAGGGGCGTTCTACCTCTGCGCTACACCCCCGGCCCTATTTTTTATACTTTATTTTGAAACTGGGTCTCACGAAGTTGCGGAGGGCCTCACTAAGTAGAGAGAGAGAGAGAGAGAGAGAGACAGGGAGAGAGAGACAGAGAGAGCTGAGGCTGGCCGCGAACCCGGACCCAACAGTCTCCGCCTCCCAAAGTACTGGGATTATAAGCATGCCACCACGCCTGGCTGAGATCTATTTTTAAGGAGTTGGGGAGGGAAGAAAAATAACCTCAGAATATCATTAATGTTATGTTCTCTACCTCTACTTTTTTTGTGTGTGTGGTACTTGGGATTGAACCCAGAGGGCTTCTAACAATGAGCTACACACCCAGCTCAATTTTTTATTTTGAAACAGGGTCTCGCTAGGTTGATGAGAATCTCATTACTTGCTGAGGCTATCCTTGAACCTGGGATCCTCCTGTCTCAGTCTCCCAAGTACTGGAATTCAAGCGTGTGCCACCACGCCCAGCAACCTCTACAATTTTTTGATCCTGAGGTCCTAAATGGGACAAAGTGATGGAAAATATCTAATAAAACTGTTTCTAACAAGAAAGACTATCGATAACTGAATCTCTACATTTCACTAGTTGTGGAACTTTGAGCTGGTCACTTTCATGATTACAAAAATTCACAGGTAGTTATTATCAGTTACAAATCCACTTTAAAAACTGGGTTTTAAGCCAGGCGTGGTGGCGCACGCTTGTAATCCCCGTACTTGGGAGGCTGAGATAGGAGGATCACAGGTTTGCAGCCAGTCTAAGCTTCTTAGTGAAGCCCTCCACAACTTAGTGAGACCCTGTTTCAAAATAAAGAATAAAAAATAGGGCAGGGGAGAGCAAGGCATGGTGGCTCACGCTTATAATCCCAGTACTTGGGAGGCTGAGACAAGAGAATCCAGGTTTGGGGCCAGCCTCAGTTACTTAGTGAGGCCCTCCGCAACTTAGTGAGACCCTGTTTCAAAAATACAGTATAAAGCCGGGCGTGGTGGCGCACGCTTGTAATCCCAGTACTTGGGAGGCTGAGACCAGAGGATCCAGGTTCGTGGCCAGCCTCAGCTACTTCAAAATAAAGAATAAAAAATAGGGCTGGGGGTGTAGCCCAGAGGTAGAATGTCCCTAGGTTCAATCCCCAGTACCGCAAAAAAAAAAATAAATAAAAAATAAAAAAATAAAAATAAAAATAAAAATAAAAAGGGCTGGAGGTGTAGCTGGGAGGTAGAATGCCCCAGTGTTCAATCCCCAGTACCAATAAATGAATAAAAAACAAACACTGAGAAATAATACCATTAGATTTTAAAAATAAAGAAAACAATCTTTATACAACATAGACCAGAATCATACCTCACTTAATCCCCTAACAATGCACTGTTGAATTCTTATAAAGTACAGACTTTTTTTTTGTGGTACTGGGACTTGAATCCAGAGGCATTCTACCTCTGAGCTACAACCCCAGACTGATTATATTTCTTATTTGGAAACAGGTTCTCACTTGGTTGCTGAGAGCCTCATAAATTGCTGAGGCTGTCCTCAAACCTGCGATACTCCTGGCTCATCCTCCCAAGTTCAGGGATTACAAGCGTGTTCCACCTCGCCCAGATAAGTATAGACTTAAATGTTATGCTTTATAGAGAAAGATGCCTTCTAAGACAGACAGGGTCTGAGGCCTAAGCTGATAAGTCTTAAAGCCTCTACATATCAATCATTCTCAGAATTATCCGCTTACGCTAATCCATGTGCAATTAGAAACAGTAATATCAAGGAGCATCAGGATCAAAATTTAAATTTCTGGGAAGTTCACACCAATTTTCTCAAATGTACCTGCTTAAGGACACAGTAATGATGATATGATTTCACACTTTTTGGTAAACAGTAAAAAATAAAAGCCAGAAGCTGGGTGTGATGGCACACACCTGTAATCCTAGTACTTGGGAGAGTAAGAACCTAGGGCATTCTACCTCGGGGCTACACCCCCAGCCCTATTTTTTATTCCTCCAGTGTCAGCCTCCCAAGTACTGGGATTACAAGTGTGCACCACCACGCTGGGCAGAACTGGATTCTTGAGTCCAAATCTGCTACTTGTAAGTAAAATTACCGTGAACAAGCTTAACTTTGCTGAGTTTAACCTTTCGCATATATAAAACATCTGTTCTATTGACAAAAGTTATTCTGAGGATGACAGGAAACAAGGTGTGTAAAAAAAAAAAAACCTTAAAAAATATGCGAGGAGGCCTGATGATACAGTTCATTGGTAGAGTGCTGACCTAGCATTCGCAAGGCCTTGGGTTCAATGGCCCAACACCACCACTACACCAAAGGACCAAAAGGAATTTCTTAAACATACGTATCACCAAAAGTGATACATATATTTAAACATTTCATGTCCCTTATTGAGTGTGAAAAACTTAATATAAGTCATCAAATTTACAATATTCTTCAAAAGTAACACCACCTGTTAAATGACTTATATGAAACATAAAAAACTGGGACACTGTGCTAAGCATTATGGGGTACAGCAAAAGAAATAAAGCCTGGTTTCCTTTCCTGAATGAAACACCATCCTGACAGATGGGCTAGAGGAGAAATTTTAAGTATACTGTTCTCAGAGTCCACACATAATCACAACTAAAATGAAATGTCAAAATTTGCGGTCGCCTAAAGAGCCACAGTTTTTTTTTTTTTTTGCGGTACCATGGAATGAACCCAGGGGCATTCTACCTCCGGGCTACACCTCCAGCCCTATTTTCCATTCTTTATTTTGAAACAGGGTCTCGCTAAGTTGCAGAGGGCCTCACTAAATAGCTGGGGCTGGTCGAGAACCCGGAACCTCCTGTCTCAGCCTCCCAAGTACTGGGATTACAAGCATGTGCCACCATGCCCGGCTTCCACCAGCCCTTTCTATTTTTTTTTTTTTTTTGAAACAGCATCCCTAAAGGTGGCTGAGAATCTCATTAAATTACTGAGGCTGGTCTCGAATCTGAGATCCTTCTGCCATCTCAGTCTCCTAAGTACTGGGATAACAGGTATGTGCTACCACACATGATAATCTTTTTTGTGTGTGTATGGTGATAGGGATTGAACCCAGGGGCATTCTACCTCTGAACTACACCCCCAGCCCTATTTTATTTTTTAATTTAGAAACAGGATCTCGCTAAATTGCTGAGGCTGGCTTTGAACCCGTGATTCTCCAGTCTCAGCCTTCCAAGTACTAGGATTACAAGCGTGTACCACCACACCCGAATCTGTTTTGGTTTTAATGTATACATTGCTCTCATCTTATTCAGAGACTATAACTGAAAATTCCTCTGGTTAACTAGATAATTAAAGAAAACAGAACCTACATCTCCTCTAGCAATTTTTTTTTTTTTTGCACTACTGGGGATTGAACCCAGGGGCATTCTACCTCCAAGCTACACTCCCAGCCCTATTTTTCATTCTTTATTTTGAAACAGGATCTCACTAAGTTGCGGAGGGCCTCACTAAGTAGCTGAGACTGGCCACGAGCCTACGATCCTCCTGTCTCAGCCTCCCAAATACTGGGATTACAAGCTTGTGCCACCATGCCCGGCTCAGGAAAGTTTACACTAGAAGTCATGGCTACTTAAGCCATACAATGGAGCATACCTAGCATACTTTATAAATGACTGGGTGATATTTAATTACAAGCCAATTTGGATAACTAGCAAAAATGATTAGAGGTATAAACCAGAAATTACAGAGAATAGGGCTGCAGCCCCCCCCCCGCCCAAATAGCATTATTTTTTGCTACTTTGTGAGACATGTTTGCTCTATGACATGCCCATCGCTAACTCTATCAATATACCAAGGTAAGTAGGGCAAATTAAGTGGAGAATGTCTTAGCTAGGGGAGAGGGTAGAAGCATAACTACATGTATTGTTTTGTGTGCATGGTACTGGGGATTGAACCCAGGGGCATTCTACCTCCGAGCTATACTCCCAGGCCTATTTCTTATTCTTTATTTTGAAACAGGGTCTCACTAAGTAGCTGAGGCTGGCCGCAAACCAGTGATCCTCCTGTCTCAGCCTCCTAATTACTGGGATTATAGGCATGTGCCACCATGACTGGCTCATAAGTATGTGTACTAAGGCCTGCATCATTGACATTTCCCTGAGAGACCACAATTTCACATAAAAACTAGCTTTTAGCACATGACAAAGCTGATTTTGGGGGAGACACTTCAAATTGTAGATAGTATCTCGTTTCTAGTCACATTATTTGCACCAGAATAAACTCACTTATCTGATATACGTAGGCATATGGATGAGTGAGGAAAGATATAGTGTGACAGAGTTAGTTTAAAAATTCCCTTTCAAGCTGGGCATGGTGGCACACGCTTGTAATCCCAGTACTTGGGAGGCTGAGACTGGAGGATCCGGGTTCACAGCCAGCCTCGGCAACCTACCGAGGCCCTATGCAACTTAGTGAGACCCTGTTTCAAAATAAAAAATAAAAAAATAGGGCTAGGGGTATAGCTCAGATGTAGAATGCCCTTGGGTTCAATCCCCAGTTCCGCCAAAAAAAAAAAAAAATTCCCTTTCAAGCTGGGCGTGGTGGCATACACTTGTAATCCCAGTACTTGGGAGGCTGAGAAAGGAGGATTGCAGGTTCACGGCCACCCTTAGCTACTTAGTGAGACCCTCCACAACACTGAGACCCTGTTTCAAAATAAAGAATAAAAAATAGGATTGAGGGTGTAGCTTGAGGGTAGAACGCCCCTAGGTTCAATCCCCAGTACCGTAAAAATAAATAAATAAATAAATAAAATCATTTTAATCTGGGCACGGTGGCACATGCCTATAATCCCGTATTTGGGAGGCTGAGATAGGAGGTTCACAGGTTCGAAGCCAGCCTTAGATACTTAGCAAGGCCCTCTGCAACATAGTGAGACCCTGTTTCAAAATAAAAAAATAAAATAGGGCTAGGGTTGTAGCTCAGAGATAGAATGCTCCTGGGTTCCATCCCCAGTACCACAAAAACATACACACCAAATAAATAAATAAAAAATAAAAATTCATTTTCTACTTCCAATATTTTAAAAGAGATATAGCTTATTCTCAACTCACAATATTTCCTTTTTTCTATAACTAATTATCAGGAAAACAATGAATAGCCAGCTAGTAATGAAATGTGACAATATACATTCAGAGAGGAGACATGAAAATTCATACTTTCTGAGAGTGACATATGAACAAAGTTGAGCAATATAATAATAACCACAGATTCTATTATCCAGTGAATATTCAAAATGGCATCAACATTATTTCAAATGTTGGCAAAACAAAGATATAAACCCAAACCAGATGTTAATACAAATATAAACTTAACCATCTAGAAGGAAAATAATGCTGGACAAAAGTGTATGCCATGGTTTCTAGAAAGCTGCTTTCTAAGACTTTTTGTGTGAGACAACTGAAGATTTAGAAAACTTTTAATATTCAGAGAAAATAGATAAAGGTAAAATTTCAAACCTGTGTGTGAAGAGAGTATTACACACAGAGAGGTCTTTAAGATGATGCTACTAAATAAATAGTATGTTTCAAAGAAGAGGGGTTTTCTATAGGTTTTATAAAGCCTCCAATACACTGTAGTCATTCAAGTTTTTTTTTTTTTTTGCGGTATTGGGGATTGAACCCAGGGGCATTCTACCTCTGAGCTACACCCCCAGTGCTATTTTTTATTCTTTATTTTGAAACAGGGTCTCACTGAGTTGCAGAGGGCCTCACTAAGTAGCTGAGGCTGGCTGCAAGCCTGTGATCCTCCTGTCTCAGCCTCCCAAGCACTGGGATTACAAACTCGTGCCACCATGCCCGCTGTCATTCAACTATTTTCAATCAGTATTTAGCTGTAGACAAACAATCAAATACTTAAATATCCATAAAGTACCATTTGTTTTCAGATGGTATAGTCTTATTTCAAAGCAGATTTCAAAAATCTCCATTCCAGAAAGAAAAAGTGTCATCTTATATAAAAATATTTTATAAGTATAAATGAACTGCTCTTAACAGAATGGTCTGCAAATGTACATCGAATGTTAAGCATTTTCAGATTTTAAGTTAAGTGCCCTTCTTGCCATTCTAATTTAAGGGAAATGAGATATTCACATCATTGGCAACTTTCCCCCATGCTTTCTGCAAATCTACAAAGCATGGAGTAGGCAGCGCCTGTTGAATCCTGCACAGTGCAGCGCCCCAGCATAACTCCACAGGTGACGCCACTTCCACCGCTGAAGAGCCTGCCCCTGGGGGTGTAGGAGCAATCTGCAGTTTACCAATACATTTGTTTATAGATGGCAATTGCTTACATTTTGACTTCTCAACCTATAGTAAGAATAGCAAGATGAAAAAATATTATAACATGAAAGACTATTGTTTAAAAAAAAAAGGATCCAGCGCACCCCTAGAGGCAGGCTCTTCAGGGGCGGGTGAGAAATCGCCAGAGGAGCACAACTTGGGGCTTTGCTCTGTTCCAGAATTGGCATTCCATGCCTGCTCTGCACTTTGCAAATCTGCAGAAACAAAGACAAAGAGATGACCATTAGCTAAATATCATCAGAGACCTCTAGTATACCAGGACACCTCAAAACAAAACAGGAATCCTATCAAGGTTGGCTCTACTTGTAAACCTATTTGCAGGTTATTTCTACTAAAAAATATGGGAAAAACCAAAACCAAAAACAATAAAGAAAACAGAAAAAACAGGACCAAGTTAATGCAGATGAGCATCTTCAAGTAAAAATGACTCAAGTGTATTCTTTGTTTAATATTTGACAGAAAGGATAGTCTTCATCTCTTCTATTCTTTTTTTTTTTTTTTTTTTTTTTTTTTTTTTGCGGTACCGGGGATTGAACCCAGGGGCGTTCTACCTCCATGCTACGCCTCCGGCCCTATTTTTTATACTTTATTTTGAAACCGGGTCTCACGAAGTTGCGGAGGGCCTCACTATCTTCTATTCTTCTTGAGTACAGGAATCAACAAATAAAAGCCACACTCTTATCATTAGACAAGATGTCATGGAGTCTATGACAGTTTTCTAACTAATTTGGTAGTAGGGAACTTGCAGCACTTACAGGTACACCTCTTCCACCAGGTGTTTGCCTTCCAAAATCTGCAAAAGCTGGAGTAAAGTCTGGTCCTCGAGGTAAAATCCGAGGATCCTGAGTTCTCATTGGCAATTTGGGTTGATTGATCTGCATGAAGAAGAAAAGGAAAGCTTAAAACGCAAACGTTCCAGAGCATTCAGTGCAAGAAAATTAATACAAACTTTGACTGGGAAATGGTGTCAGCAGAAACAAAAACACTGGCTTCTGAGCCGTTACAATCCCAACCCCATGCACAGAAGCTTCTCCTGGGCTGGACTCAGAGGCACAGGACAATGGTGGTGTTTTGTTACCTTGGGATTGCTTAGGCCTTAAATTCCAAAAGGAGGCTAAATACAGTCAGCTACATACAATCAGCTTGAGATTTTTTTAAGAGAATTTTTACCAGGATATCAGAGTACCTGCCTATAGAAATTCTGCTATTTTTTTATTTTAGTTAGTAAAGCATATATATTGAGTGGACAGTAAGTGTCAAAGGACATATGTTTCATATCTAATGACCCATTTAAAATTTCACTTTGAGTCAGGCCTGGTGGCACACGCCTGTAAGGAGGCTGAGATAGGAGGATTGCGGGTTCAAGGACAGCCTAATCAAGTAGTGAGACTCTCATTAACCTAGTGAGACCCTGTTTCAAAAATTTAAAAAAGAGCCAGATGTGGTGGCACATGCTTGTAATCCCAGTACTTGGGAGTCTGAGACAGGAGGATCGCAGGTTCGAGGACAGTTTCAGCAAGTAGTGAGACTCTTGTCAACCTAGCGAGACCCTGTTTCAAAATAAAATTAAATAGGGCTGAGGGTGTAGCTTAAGGTAGAATGCCCCTGGGTTCAATCCCCAGTACCAAAAAAAAAAAAAAAATATATATCACTTTGGACAGGTGTGCTGGTGGCACATGCCTGTAATCCTAGTATTTGGGAGGCTGAGACAGGAGAATCACAGGATCGAGGCCAGCCTCAGCAATTTAGTGAGACCGTTTCCAAATAAAAAAATAAAATAAGGCTGGGGTATAGCCTGGAAGTAGAAGGCCTCTGGGTTCTATCCCCCGTACCAAAAAAGGAATGAATGAATGAATGAATGAATGAACGAATGAATGAATTTTCACTTTGCCTTGTTAATCTGAAATATCTTTGATTACCCATATAATGTGATTATGAACTCAGCAAAGCTAAGTAGGTAGCTCAGTGAAAAATAAACTAAAGGAGAGCAGAAGTCAGAAACAAGGTAGCAAGATAAGCAGGGATTTTTTAAGAGAATAGTCTAATTCATTGGGCATAACACTTTCCCTCCAAAAATACTGAAGTAGAATCAAAGTAGTACCACCAATCATTCAACTATCTTCATATAAATGCCTAAGAAAAAGACTCAGATATATCAAAAGAAATAGAAGACCTATTCCTATGGAAAAGTAAAATAATATAAGATTAGCACAAGCAGCTGCTAGACATCTGCATTAAGAGGTGGGTATCTCAATCTATATGATAGTTAACTTGTACACTTTAATAAGGGACAAATGGTTCCTCTTCAAAAATTCTTCATGGTGCTGGGTATGATGGTGAATGCCTGTAATCTCAGTATTTGGGAGGCTGAAACAGGTGAATCACAAGTTCAAAGCCAGCCTTGGTTCCATCCCCAGCACTACAAAAAAAAACAAACAAACCCACTTCCGGGGCTGAGGATGAGGCTCAAGGGTAGAGCACTTGCCTAGCATGCTGAGGCCCTGAGTTTGATTCTCAGCACCACAAAACAAAACTAAAACATCAAGCCTGGTTACCAGCACTGGTTTGTCTTTAATTTACATGAAGTCACTAAGCAGATATATACCTGATTTTACTCCTTTTAAATGAATAAACTGTACTGATTTTTTCTATGCATTATTAAGTACATGTGTAAAAGAGGAAAGATAACTGACTGCATAGGACTGGGGACTTTAATCACTGGAAGTAGAGATACACAATATTTGAAATTATGTTGATTCTCACTTAAATTTGCTCTGCCAAATATCTTCCCAGTGTTCTAACATGTCCTCAGTCCTACTAGTTACAATAGTAGGAAAAGAGCTCTGTATCAATTTAAGATATGTTTTCCCAAACAAACATAAAATTTTTACCACGACTAGGAAACAACCATAATGCAGACAAATTTTTTTAAAACATCACTGAAATATGGGCCACAACATTACTCTAAACTGTAATAAATAAAAAATCCACTGTTTTGGGAGATTTGTGTGTGTGGTACTGTACTGGGAATTGAACTCAGAGGCATTCTAGCTCTATACCTCCAGCCCTTTTTTTATATTTTGTTTTGAAACAGGGTTTTGTTAGGTTACTAAAAGTCACGCTACATTGTGCAGGCTGGTTTTGAGCCTGCAATCCTCCTGTCTCAGCCTCTGAAGTCCTGGAATTGCAGGTGTATGCCAGCATGCCCAACTGGAAAGTCTAATTCTTAAACATCACATTATGTTTATTCTAATGCTGTTTGCCCATACTTCACTATGCACTGATAGTTAAAATCGGCTTCCACCCAGAAGACCTACCCTTCTCAGAGCATGCTGCTTACCTTATCAAGAACGACATCACTGATGGGAGGCAGGCCCTCTGGTTTTTGTATACAGGCTGGCATAAACTGGATGTCTAGCAGAAACTCCCTGTCATACTGCTTCTTGCCTTCACTATCAGCAGGCTTCCAGGATTCTACAATGAGGGATGGAGGAGACAACTATTTGTATAAACCACATTCCAACATTTACTTTATCTCCTCATGAACAAATGAAAACACACACACACACACACACACACACACACACACACACAACCATGGGCAATAATGA
>PVJS01015759.1:0-38413 GCA_004027185.1 Glis glis | reverse complement strand
GGCTGGCCCTTCCAGCCCCCACCCCCTGGGCGCCCCAGCCGGAGTCCCGCGGTGCCCCTCCCCCCTCTGTGGCCCGTTCTGCCACATGGTACGAGGTTTCCGTGGGCAGAGGGCGACATCTGTTTCTGCCCGAGGAGTTTTTGACCAAACCTACACACCGGAGGGGCCTCAGCGGCAGCCGCACCGGGGCTCAGCGGCAGCGACCCCCACGCCTGGGCGACGGAGCCCCTGCGCCTGGCTGCTGCGAGCCGCCCCTCCCCCGCCCGCCCGAGAGCCCATTTTCGCTTGGCCGGTCTCCGCGCTGCCGGATGGATTGCGCCCCACCCCCGCTCCTCTGCTCAGTCATTCAGACTTGGAAAGTCAATAACACGCTGACATCATCAGGGGTTTGTGTATTATTACAAGGCTACTTTCCTGAGTACCTGGCATTATCTAAGAGAGGAGCACTCTGGCCTCCCCAGAAAGGGCCCTGAACCCGGAGCTGGCTGCCGAGGGTGGGGCAGGCGCTCAGAGCAAGGCCTTTTCTTCCTGGGGAACCTTTTCAGCGCACCAATTAGAAACAGATTATGAGGTTTTGCTGTGCTAAATGCAGATTCACTTTAGATATCGACACAGGCTTCATTTTGGCTTGGGGGTGCACTTATAAATCAGCCTTAAGTGACCTCTATTTCTACCAAAGACATCAACTTGGTCTTTAAGAAGCATTTTTAGTGATTTTCACAAAGGGAAGAAAGAAAAGCAAAGGCTGTTTCTTTTGAGACAGGGGTATGTGTGCGCCATTCTCTATTATGTAATCGCCATCACGGGTGATTAGGTCTTCTCTTCCCCTCCAGGGCTGAGCTGGATGGTTGCTTGCTGTGTTTTTCTTTAAGCCTCAGGCAGGGCAAACACACACACAAACATGTCCCAGATTTATGGTACAAAACTGCTTTCCAAGCAAATTGCCTTAGAAGAGTGTCTCCGTTTTGGAGGCGGGAAATAGATGAATTTGTTGTTAAGACTCCTTTATCTTCTCTGGCATTTCCTTTTCCTAGAATGAGTTTTTAAAAATAACTTTTATGTATTTTAGATGTTCTCTTCCCTTCCCTTTGCTGCAGTGGTACTTAAAATAGCTTAAATAACTAATTGTATAAGTTACTGTACTTTTGTTCTGTGAATACACACACATGTTAAAAACAAAACTCAGTTAATTCATAACAACATGGTACCTTTTCTGTTTGGCCAAACTGGCTGTTCCTTTCTTTACAAACTCAGGGATGATCTAATTTAAATTCTCTTAGTATCCTGAATTACAAAAAACGGCAGCCAGCCCCAAACTGGCTACCTGGAGGACTGGCCTCATCCTCACCCTTGGTACCTCAGGCTGGGAGAAATCTCTGATTGATAGCAAAGTCTTTAGAGCTCCCCTGGGAGGAAGCAAAGCAGACATGTTTCTCAACAATGTAACATCTTCTGTGTACTGATCATTTCAGGAGACTTTGTAGTAGATTATGACTACTTCCTCCAGATGATCTGGGAAGAAACTCTCCCCCCAGACTTGTACTTCTAAAATCACTTTCCCAGGCCTCCCAACCCTTGGAGAGATTGCCCCTCCTGGAAGGTGCATACAGCTGGGGAGGCTACTGCACTAGCCCTTCAAGATGGCTGTTTGTGTGCCTCTATGAAGCTGCTCACGCAAGGGGTGGGGACACTTGCAGCGTCTTGGACTGTTTACTTAGGGGTTTCCGTGGCTCATTAGAGAGGAGTGTGCAGACCTGAGAATCTATCTCTAGTTTCAAAGATGGGGAGGCTCTTAAGTCCTTTTGATTGGTGAATATCGTCCAGTTGTTTTTGTATATCAGACATTAAACTAGTTATCTTTTTGAATTATCAGAAATATTAAAATAACATATCCCAGGAAATTCCTGACATCCCAAATGATGGAGTAAGAGCAGGTAATCAACTGTTGCCCTATTTTCAACAGTTGTCTGACATACCTCACCTAGTTCTTCATTGATGGCTGCCAAAGCTAAGGCTGTGTGGTTAACAGTTTTGGTGATTAGACAGGCCAGCTGACTTATTTGAATATAATCACCTACCATGAATCCGGGGATGGCCAATAAAGTGGCTGACAATCCTGCAACAAGACCTGGAGACCAGAGGTGTAAGTTGCTATTACAGTCAGAGGGTAGAGAGTGTTTGACTCATGAATGGGTTGACAATGATGGAGAAGGTGAAATTATTCTGAGTTTTTTAACATAACAGCAACCCTGAAATCCCTTGGGAATGGAAGAATGAGAGAAATTAAAACAAAAGACTGACTGACCTGAAGGTAGGCTCATCTCTGTTGTTGGGATTGGGCTATTTACAGTATGATTACATTAAGTTGGAGGCCAGGTTGCCAACCCATTTGTAATAGGCCATAAGTCATTATAGCATTGCGAAGTTTTTGTGGCACAAAGGTTGAAAAAAAAAACCCAGCATGTTGTCTTTAACTTAGCTTAGACATGGATTCCAATCTTTTAGGAGTTTACAGAAACAGGAAACTTTGTTTTGTAGTGTCTGATGGACCTGTAAAACCTCAAAAATGACAGTTTTAAGTTTACAGCATCTTATAAGGACTTAACTGGAGGTTTCAGGTATTGGTGTCATATCTTACTCTTTGTGAGTCTAAAGGTAGAAGTACTATATAAATGGCTTTAGTACAGATCCTTTTTGTCACCCCTGAAATAGCACATTT
The DNA here is from genome assembly GCA_004027185.1 of Glis glis. NCBI lineage: Eukaryota > Metazoa > Chordata > Mammalia > Rodentia > Gliridae > Glis > Glis glis. Next base: position 35,694 of record PVJS01015759.1, on the reverse strand, counting down.
GTCTCTGGTTATACTGTTCTTTCTGGGAACTCAAGGCCAAGCCAATAGCCCTATGCTGGGCAAACAAATGTTTATCTAACAATTTTGCTGTTAAGGTCAGTCAAGGCTCCTCAGGGGTATACTTGGTGAGGGTTTACCTCTATCACCTGCCAGGACAGGTCTCAGTCTCGCTGACCATTTGGCTTTCTTTGAAGCACAGAGGACATTTTCCTCTCTGTTGACCTTTCTTTTGCAGAGTATGTGTTGGCGTCTCCATCTCTGGGATCCTCACAATCTCCCTATTTGGGAGATTGGGTGAATTTTCAGAATTTACAAAGCCCTTAGAAGTCCCATCATTTATTCCCTGGGTTCCATTTGACCTTGGAGGACTAGGGCCAAAATATTGGTTGTTTTTTCTTAGTCCTTTCATTTCCAGATCGTTTTCTAGGTCTCAGCTTTTTTAATACCCAGACCAGTTACACCAGACCTTTTAAGCTGTCTTGCAGGTGACGGAACAGTTACATAGCTTTTTAGGAAAAACACAAAACAGAATTATTAGGAGAAAAGATGGTCGAAGTGTGATTAGGCCTGTACATTTTGGGAACACAAATATCTAAGACTTTACAGCAGGAAGGTATAGGTTTTGTAAAACTTTACCAAAGGCCGATCAGTGTCTTAAGAAAACCAAAATGTTTTAAACATGGAATACATACAATCAACGCATCTAATGTGAACCAACCTTATTACACAAAAATCTTGACATACAAACTCGTTTCTACATAAAAATTTCTTTCTCTTTCTTTTTAACTTTATTATAATATCTCTTCATGTCTACCATACCTCTTTTTATTTGTTGGGTTTTCTTTTGTTTTTGGGCTCTGGTGGTGTGGCAGGTGTTTATCTGTCAGTGTGGTCTGAAGGGTCATCACAGCAATGTATATTTACAGCAACTTTTGTTGACTTTTAGTAAAGACCCAAAAATAAAGCCATTTAGAAGCCCATTTAATTGGCTGAAATGTCATTTTAAATCCTAAGAAGCCAAGAGCATTTTAAAGCTCTTGGCTTTAAAATTAATTAATTACATTTTGTACTTACCCAATTTAAACTTAAAACATTTTTTTCTGCCAAAGAAAAACATTGTATTTGGAAACATCCATAAGCTCAAAAAAATGAAAATGGCCGTATTTCCTGTAATAAAAGACATCTTGCTGCAAACCTACATAAGTGCTTGCACAAGACTCAATTCTTTTCTTCTTCCTAGAATTATAAACCCCGGAAAGAGTATGAAATAGCAGTTTAACTTCTTTATTGGTGTCAGGTCCATAAGCGGGAACCCAACCCAGACTGTCAGCACGAGAGTACAGAGCTTTAGCCCCTAGGCCATTTTAATGGTACTCTGAGGAGGGACGCCGGGAGTAAGAGGTTGCGTGAAGGGGGCGATCCGTGCCGGAACCGGCTGACAGGGATGTGAGGCCTTGGGCTGGGGGCCGGGCAGCGGAGCTGGCAGCGGACTCGCGAGTGGGACTGCGGGCAAGTTTGGGAGTGCGCGGGCGGTGCAACCAGGGTGCAGAGCCGCCCACCCCCCAGCCACTGGGCCAAGGGGGGCTTGAGCGTCCTGGAAGTGTGCAACCGCTGGGGCCCGCTGAGCACGGGGCTGCGGAAGGGAAAGGAGGGGCTGAGCGCAGCGCGCCCGCTCCGGCGGCTCCTGCCTTCTCTGCGGAGCAGCAGGCCTAGAGGGCGGGCCGCCTTGATGAGCCCAGCGCTGGCGGCGGGCAGCCGGGCGGGCGGCAGGGCGCAGCGGGCGAGGGAGCAGGAGGAGGACCACAGCGGCGGGCAGACGCAGACGGGCAGGGGCTGGGGGGCGGGAGTGATGGGAAAAGCCTAGGGTTCAGGGGGCGGGGACGGGGACAGGGTCTCCCAACTGTGGCTCGCTTGGGAGGACACGAGTGGTCCCGGGGATGCAGACCGGCTCCCTTGGCAGGCCGCGGCGGAGAGTGCGGGATACGCGGGTGGGGCCCATTGAGGACCCGTGGGCAGGGGCGGAATGGCGCTGATGGAGCCGCTGGGGGTCAGTCGGGGTTGGCGGCAGTAATGGAGCAGGGGAAAGTTGGCAAGCAGGCAGGAGCCCAGGAAGTCAGTGGGCCACAGGGCATCCAGCAGGATTTTTCTTTTCCCTGGGAAGTTTTGTGTCAAGGAAGAGGATTTGGCAGAGCTTTTTACAGATCAAGAGGGCAAGAGAGGAGAGAAAGCTTGAAAATAAAGCCTCCTGTCATTTGGCCAGTTCCAGACAATGTATTCACCTAAGTCTTGTCTTTGAAATTTGGGAATACGCAAGTAGGTAAGCCAGGTGCCAGAGGACCTGCATGGCTATTTTAAAGCTGCAGGGCCACCCGGTAAGCGGATGGGAGGGGCCAGAAACAGAGAGCTAAGCACCCTCAAACTTCTGTTTTGGCTGAAGGAGGGGCCCCAGAGCCATAGGATGGTGCTGGAACTGGAAGTCCCAGGGCTAGGGGAATCCCATAGCCAGGGCAGCGTGGGAGTCCAGTGGGGGTATCCCAGGGCCAGGGGGCAGTGTGGGAATACCTGGAAGACTCTTGGGTACCAACAAGAGGCTGAAGAAGGCAAAACTTACCAACGAATCTGGTGGGTGTTGGGCGATTGGGTCTGGAACCGGTAAAATGGCCTTCTGGTCTGGAGCCATGTGAGAGAAAGAAAAGGGGGGGGGCGGATGGTTCAGAAGGGTGGCAGGCCAGAAATCTCTTTAGCCAAGAGACCTTGACTGCCAGTCACCCTCCCGGGTTTCGGCACCAAATGTTAGAATAATATAGGGATAAAGGAAGAAAAATACACAGCTCTACAGACCAGAACAGGCTCTTTAATGGAGTGAAGCCTGGGAGGGGGGGCTGACCAGGGAGACAGCCCACGACAGTCAGCAAAAGCCCCCTTCCTTACAGACTAGGGGAGGGGCCTTTTATGGAGCCTTAGGAGGGAGGGAGAACAGGGCAGTCATGGATTTCTCCTATTGGTGGTCTTGGCAGGGGGCCAGCACAGGTAGATTCATGAGGCTGGGGGCAGGGGGATGGTCAGGAGCACTTTCCTGCCACTGCTGGAGTTCTTTTGTTCTCAACCTCCTCCAGCCAGGCCTCACAGCCAGACCTCACAGTGCCCACAGGCTGGGCAGGAGGAGGAAAGAATTTCGTGGAAAGAGCCATGCTGGGGAGCTGGGGAAGCAGGAGTGTTGGGCCTGGAGGAGCTTGCTGTTGAGATAGGCAGATGTACAAACAGTCTGGGAGCATGCCCCCTGCCCCTTGGCAGGGCCGCCTGTGTTGGAGGAGGAAAGAGGAAGCCTTGGAGAATTATGGTGGCAGGTCACTCCTCTCACTCTGGCCCTGAGGAACCTTGGTGAGCTGATGGGCCTAGGAACCATCCCGCAGGAGTAACACTGATATTTTTCCCATTCCTCTGGGGAAAAGAGGTCACCTTCTGGGCCATTTTATTAGCTGATTGGGTGCATTTTGATTCATAGGCTTAGCTCTCTTGCATGGTCCAGGTGAAGATTCCAGAGACTGACATTCAGTTATCAAGCCCTAATCTTGGTTTAGAAAGACAGCATTTTCTTCTTCCTCTTTTTTTTTTTTTGGTATTACTAGAATGTTGTTATTTATTAAATTAGAAGAAACATTACATACTATCGAATTTATGCTCTTTAAAGGTACTACTAAATTAAAACAACTTCACTAAAAATGGAATCTTCTCTGGATGAGGACTACTTTTAAACAAAACAAAACCCCAAAGCATTAGAGTGTTTTTCAAATAGCATCTTCATCTTCCTTTGCTTTGAGGAAGACCTTGGCAATGCTGTTCTTTATTTTTCCCCCTTTGGAGATGGGATCTTCCTGTGTTGCCCAGGTTGTCCTCAAACTCCTGGGCTGAAGTCATCCTCCTTCCTCAGCCTCCCAAATAGCTGGCACTTTAGGAGTGTGCCACTATGCACAATTTTTTTTTTTTTTTTTTTTTTTTTTGCGGTACCGGGGATTGAACCCAGGGGCATTCTACCTTCGAGCTACACCCCCGGCCCTATTTTTTATACTTTATTTTGAAACCGGGTCTCACGAAGTTGCGGAGGGCCTCACTAAGTAGCTGAGGCTGGCCGCGAACTGGGATCCTCGGGTCTCTGCCTCCCAAGTACTGGGATAACAAGTGTGCGCCACCACGCCCGGCTTCACATGCTTTTTGAATTCTCTGTAGGTAGGATTTTCAATCCATTGCCTACTGACACTTCTGTGTAAAAAAAATTCAAAAGGTAAATTAACACATATATGAGATACAAGCCAATTTTTTATTATTTGATTCAGTAAATTAGATTCAGAAGATTCCGACAGACTGATATGGATGTTTCTAAATGTTATTCTCAGTTACTAGGCACATCTCACTCTGTGGAATGTAACAACTAATTTTTGAACCTGGGACCTTCCTTTGAGTAGCCATGGTGCAGGCATTGCAAACTGCAGGTTCAAGGGCTGAATTTAGCTCCCACTTATTTTTAGGTTGACCCCATCCATTTTTTAAAAATTGGGTAAAAAATCTGGAGGTTTCACAAAAAGAAAACAAAAATTCAGCTTTTCCTAAAAAGTAAGAAGCTTCAGGCAACACAAGCCATATCCACACCTGGATGGAGCTGAAAGCAGCTGTGCCTTTGGAGCCCAGCATGTAGCCTTCTGTGGGCTGCAGTCCCAACCTCCCCTCTTCTCTTACCCCTGGACAGGCTCGCTTACTCACACTACCTGTTTGGCTGCAAAAGCCTTAGACTCTGTGCACGCCTAGGCAGAGTGTCCCTTGCACTGGACTTCCTGAGCATTTTCCTAGCCTTCCCCTAGGGAAAGATCACTCTGTGAAGGTCCAAGGAACCTGTCCAGGGCAGTGTGGGTTTAAGACTGGAGACTGTCGTGTTAGTACAGAGCTTCCGTGAATGATTGAGTGCCTCAAATGCTCTCTAGGTAGATAAATCATATACTTCATATCTATGTGTGGTAAAATCTTTAGATGCATGTGAGGTGCTATTTTGATCTTGCGACTTGATTATATTTGTTGATATATACACAAAGTAAAACTATGTCTACCTTAGAAAGAAGTTCAAGAGGTGATGCTTCCTTATGAAAAGGATGGGGAACTGCTATTCTACAATAGCATTCATTTTCAGGCTCTTTGGTGCATGTAGCCCCTGGAAGAATCTGGAAAAAAAAATGTATCCCAAGCTCTTTTTAGAAACAACAGCTACAGTTTGGCATTGTAAGTGCAAAAGATATATAATAGCCAGCATATTGCAAAAATTGATATTTTAGAATAAAACTGTTACATCATTTTTAAAAATGTATCTAATGGGATCCAAATACCACAGCAATTGGATACCCATCATCATTCACTTAAAAAATTCATGAGCAAGCTCTTCTTTAACATTGGCAGGTTTTATATCATTTCCTCTTTGAATTTATGTAGCTTTACTTATATACCATCAACAAAATAAGTATAAATTTTAATTTTAAAAATCATGTATGATTATATGGCTCTAAGTGTTAATTTTTATTCACAACATATATGTTAATGAAGCAAATATGGCCTTTCTTTGAATTAGCTATTTATCCACGGATGATTATGCTACCTTTTTACCAGGCTGAGGCAGTTTGGCACTGATACTGTTCTCAGTATCACTGATTTTGTTCATACATGCCCATGTACACACACGCACACACACACACACACACACACACACACACACACACAATGTTACCCCATACATAGGTGATGGAAGTAGCTTCCTATCTCTGAGCTATATCCCAGCCCTTTTTGTTTTTTATTTTGAAACAGGGTCTTGGTATGTTGCTGAGGCTGGCCTTGAACCTGCCATCCTCCTGTCTCCACCTCCCAAATACTGGGATTACAGGTGTGCACCACTGTGTCTGGCAGAAGTAGCTATTTAATAGCAATATTATCCCCAGATTCTTCAAACTCCTTCAGAGTCATTTGCTAAAGATGTCATGGCTTGCCAAAAATCAGTTGTGGCTAGGGCCTAGTTCATTCAGTCTTGTGGAGAGCAAACAATACAAACCCATCAGATTACTAAAAGTATTTATTTCAAGTTTGTAGAGGTCTTTGGTTCCTCAACTCTTAGTCTAGTACTTAACTCATCCTTTGCTAGTGCTCTACAGGTGCTCAGGACTGGGGCAGTGTGCTGTAGGAAGGTTTGGAATGGGCATGAGGTATGCATTTATTCAGTATTAGCAGGAGACAAAATAAAAAGGTCCCCTTGACATCAACATCTTCCTCACATAGATTGTACTAGCAGAGGGTGAGGAAACGAACTCTCTTAACATTCTTTTCTGTGTACCTCTGGGAAAGTCTTCACATATTCATTTAGTTTGAAGACAGATGCTGTAGAAAAATGTCTAGCCTGGGTTCTTGCAGGAAAACAAAAATACCTGGAGGTCAACCATTCCAGTGATTATTCTACTTATTCATGATGCTTGAAATGTAGACCCAGGTATATTTCGTGGCCTATTCTATGGGAGCCCCCGTCAGGGCTCTGCTTAAAGGAACTGGGAAGGGCATGTTGGCTGGGAGCCTCTGGCTCCTTGTGGAGCTGCTGGTGGTTGGTAGCTACACTAGCAACATGCAACGTAGGTCTTTCACATGGTTGTAACTTGGCTCAGGATGTCATTAGCTCAGTTCTTCCTTTTTCTCTGGGATTCTAGTAACACTATGGGCATGGTTGTACTGTGCTCCACCCCACCCTTACACCTTAACTATAGATGACTTAAAACACAATCCTTAGCTGGGTACAGTGGCGAATGACTGTAATTCCAGTACTTGGAAGGCTGAGACAGGAGGATCATTGTTTGGAGGCCAGTGTGTGGTAACTTAGTAAGACCCTCTTTCAAAACAAAAGGGCTGGGTGTGAAGCTCAGGAATTCAATCTCCAGTAGAATAAACAATAACAGCAGCAGCAGCAGCAGCAGCAGCAGCAACAACAACATCATCATCATCATCATCAACAATTCCTATCCCTTCCTGGGGATGGTCATCTGCCCCCATTCCAACCCTGGTTGCACAAACCATCTCCTGGTCTTCTTGTTTTGATGAAGGTAGCCCAAAGGAGTTCTAGAAAAGATAGGGGATGCTATTCAAAGAATGCCCATTTATTCTCTACTCCCTTTCTCTTCTTTTCAATTTTGAGACTTTGCAAGGATTTCATATATTAGCTAACAGAGTTTCTGGACAGTAAGCCAGTTTCTGTAGCTTCTGGTCAATAAATCTGTTCTCACCCATGAAAATATTGCAGACCTCAAGAAAATTACTCGGTAGATACCGTCCTAGAGGCACCTCCATTCTGGAGTTGAGTATTATAGGGAACAGCTGAGAAATTCAGTTGGGGACACTTGCAATAATTTTAAACCACATTTAACTTCCTATAGGTCTGTTGGGAGAGCTCTGGTCTAGAATTACTGGATTTTTCTAGGTACCCCTCATTCTACACCAGAAGGCTTAAACTGCCTCATTATTAAGGGAAAGAAAAAGAGAGTGATTGGAAAAACTTTTGTTTATTTATTTATTTATATGCGGTACTGGGGATTGAACCCAAGGCACTCTATCTCCGAGCTACACCGCAAGCCCTAGTTTTTATTCTTTATTTTGAAACAGGGTCTCACTAAGTTGCGGAGGACCTCACTAAGTAGCTGAGGCTAGCCATGAATCTGGATCCTCCGGTCTCAGCCTCCCAAATACTGGGATTACAAGCATGCACCACCATGCCTGGCCGGGAAAAACTTTTTAAAATAACATTTTTATTGAAAACTTTTGAGCATCTAGCATGTTCCAAACATTTTGCATACATTAGCTCATAAAATCCTTGCAATACCCATGCAAAGTATTTGTCTGCTATGGTTTGTATGTTTGTGTCCCCCAAATTCAGATGTTGAAACCTAATCTCGGATACAATAGTATTAAATGGTGGGGTCTTTGAGGGCTCTGCTCTTGTGAATGGGATTAGTGCCCTTATAAAAGAGGTCTGAAGGAGCATTTTAACTCTTCTGTGATGTGAAGTCACTTAAAAGGCACCATCTATAGGATGGCCCTCATCAGCCACACAATCTGCTGACACCTTGATCTTGGACTTCCCACCTGCAGGACTGTGAACAATTAATTTCCATTGTTTACAAATTATCTAATCTAAGGTTTTTTTGACATAGCAGCCTAAGATAGCATCATTAGCTCATTTTGCAGGTGAAGAGTCTCAGAAAGCAAGGAAGCTGCACCTGTACCTCTGTCTGCTCTGTGGTTTACTGATTGACCATGGCAATACTTATTACTCAATCTCAATTTTCTAATATATAAGGAAGATCCAAAGTTGGGCATATATGTACATTATAAAATAGTGTATATGTAATTATATGCTGGTAATTTTTCTAGGGTAATACAAAGGTTTATATTAGGGGTCCATATTATTCTTCTGCTTCTTAAAGATACTGATTTGGGTTTGCGAGTGGTACTTTAGCAAAAGATTGAAGACTGAATAATCTCTCTTAAACTATTTGGATTAATATTTTCTAAACCATTTAGATTGGCTACATATATTCCAAAGTAGTTAATGAGACATTTTATTTTTCTAACATGATTGACTTTCAAAGTTTCACAACCAATAGGATGGAAAGAATGAATCAGTACTCATTACATCAGCACAAAGAAAATGAAGTACAACTCTTAAGATATAAAAATGCTCAGCCTACACTGTCCCTAATGTCCTTCAGAGTAGTACAGCTAGGTGGATGGTGACATTAATCAACAAGATGGTAAGCTCCGGACAGAGAATATACAGGGCAGAAAGAAGATGAGTTTGTCTTTGGATGTGTTGAGCTGGAAGAGACCAGTGTTGATGCCCATTGGATCTGTGATTATGAAACTTGGAGGGCTGGACTATAACAGTCATTCACATGTAGATGGTGATTGACTCTATTGAAAAGGATGAGATCACTGGAAAGTGAGTACAAGAGGAAAAGAGAGCTGGGAAACAAAATCCAGGGATCATATTCAATTAATCCTTAAAAGGATAAGCCTTCAAAAGAGATGGCGAAGAACTAGCAAGAAGAGTAAAAAGCAATACTTTTTTCCTTTTGTTTTACTTTTCTGTTTTTTCAAGAAAGTTAAGGATAACAGGCAAGTTCTATAGTATGAAAAGTGTATTAAAAAAATCACAGAACTGGCCGGGCGCTTGTAATCCCACTACTTTGGGAGGCGGAGACCGGAGGATCCAGGTTCGCAGCCAGCCTCAGCTCTCTCTCTCTCTCTCTCTCTCTCACCCCCCTGTCTCTCTCTCTCTCTCTCTTTCTCTCTCTCTCTACCTAGTGAGGCCCTCCGCAACTTCGTGAGACCCGGTTTCAAAATAAAGTATAAAAAAAAAATAGGGCCAGGGGTGTAGCGCGGAGGTAGAATGCCCCTGGGTTCAATCCCCGGTATCGCAAAAAAAAAAAAAAAAAAAAAAATCACAGAACCAAAGGCCATTGGTTTTAACCTAAGGAGATCAGTAGCAATCTTGGCCAGAGAAGTTCCTGGAGAGAAGTAGCAGGTACTAAACTACAGTGAGTGGGGAGGGTTGGGGGGCTGTTGGGAATACATTGACTGGACACAGCTTTTTCTTGAAGCTTAGTTTGTAAAGGAGGAATCCATCTATCCATCCATCCATCCATCCATCCATCCATCCATCCATCTTAGTCTACTTCAGTGTGTTTATAATGCTGATGGTGGCAAAGAGCCATTAGAGAAGGAGAGCTTGAAGATATACAGAATATGAGGTTAAATAAGAGATGCAGGTGGGAGAAAATATCAAAAAGGTAATGCTCTAGAAGGCAGTGAAATTTATAATGTGTTGAAGGTTTCCCCCTCTTTGTACATTCTGGTGAAATAATTGAACATGGAACTAATAAGTTTCTATCACTGGATCACAGGGTCATGGTCTAATTTAGTCACTAGTTTTGGAGCTGCTGCAGGGGGACACTACACATATTAAGCTCTGTATCTCCACTTCTTAAATCACTTTCTGGCTGGGCATGGTAGTGCACACCTGTAATCCCAGTACTTGAGAGGCTGAGACAGGAGGATCATAGGTTTGAGGCCAGCCTCAGCAACTTAGTGAGGCCCTATTTCAACAAAATAAAATAAGCCTGGGGGTGTAGTTTGGAGGTAGAATACCCCTAGGTTCAATTCCAAGTACCACCCTTCCCTCAAATCACTTTCTGCACTCAGAAGGCATGATTAGTGAGTGAGGTTTTAGTACTTATATATGCAATCAAAAAAGTTAAATTTTTAAACAAAAGAGTAGGACATTTGGCTCTATTTGTAAGAGAAAACAAACAAACAAAGCAAAAATAAAGCAGCTCAAACTAGAGAATGGAGGATAAAGGAAAGCGGTTCCCACCAAGTTTCAAGCCTGGTTGACTTTTATATTACCCTGGCTATCCAGGTGCATCATAGTCCAATCAATCAATCAATCAGGAAACAAGCCAAGTGCATCATTAACTGGCTTCATTTTCCAGGTCAGCCGTGCTGGGTTGGTGCATACACATTTAATTTTATATTTCCCATTTCCACAGATATAGTAAAAGACCAGCAGTTTATGTATTCATGAACCATATGTTACACACACACACACACACACACACACACACACACACCCCAAAATACACTGTAGAGATAGTATTAAGGAATACCAGCTTACAAAAACAATAAGAAATATTTAGATGTCCTTCCCCAAATTTTTTAGCTAGATGTTTGCTTGCCCAGTGGCCTTAACATTGTAGAACAGCTTTGTTCTGTTGTGCCGCCTCCTGCAGAATGTGGATCATCTGTCTGTCACTGGAGGAACGTGGGCCGCAATATAAATGTGTATAAGCGAGAACTCCCTCGCTCCAAAAGGCTGTTGGGTGCTTTAATTGAATCCATTTATTAGCCTCTCTTGTAGCACATGCTCCTAAAGACTAAGTACAAGAATATTAATACATATTCAGGGCTAGGAAATTCAAGATTTTGTTATTAGAAAATCAATTTTTAAAATTTGTTGATAGGATTCTACCCATAAATATTTGGTTAGAGTTACAAAAGGACTGGCAGAATGCATTCATTCAAATTGGTTTCACTGGTCAAATGTTCAGTGGAAGCCTGTGAGATTTGCAAAACAAAGAGTAACAAGTCAAGCTCTGTCCTAATATGTCATTTGGAAGTGTCATAAGTGACCATGATTTTTTGTGGGGCGGCTTTTCAGCTGGTAACCAGGCCTGGTCAATTCTATTTTAAAATGTCTCGTATCTGTTTCCATTTTCTCCTTTTCTTCTGTTACCACCTGGTCCAAGGCTTTATAATTCACTTGACAATTAGTGAAGCAGCTTCCAACTGGTTCTTCTGCTCTGCCAACTTCAGTTCAACTATGTCTGGGAATGTTTTGGGAATCACTACTCCTGATTGATTACTTCCCTGTTTAAAAATCTAAGTGCCTTCACCGAATCAAATAGGGATTTTTGAGTAAAAATTATTTATTAGCATAACTAAGACCTTGTACCTTGATTAGAAGTAATATAAAAAGTAGAGGCTGGATTCTTTCTAAGAAATGTTAAAAAAAAAGCATTCAAGCTGGGCATGGTGGCGCACGCTTGTAATCCCAGTACTTTGGGAGGCGGAGACCGGAGGATCCGGGTTTGCGGCCAGCCTCAGCCCGCATGCGCGCGCACGATCGATCGATGGTCTCTCTCTCTCTCTCTGTCCCTCTCTCTCTCTCTCTCTCTACCTAGTGAGGCCCTCCGCAACTTCGTGAGACCCGGTTTCAAAAATAAAGCATTAAAAAATAGGGCCGGGGGCGTAGCGCGGTGGTAGAACGCCCCTGCGTTCAATCCCCGGTACCGCAAAAAAAAAAAAAAAAAAAAAAAGTATTCAAGAACTATAAGAAATGAAAAAGATCTTAGTTCAAACTAAGGTCATCCAGGCCCTTAAGTTTATGTGACTCAGGGGCCCTCTTTAAGGAAAAAAGAATATAAAGTATATAAATACAAAATTAGACAGTTTACCCTTACCACAGGGATATTTCCCAAGATTATCAGTGGATGCCTGAAACTGTGGATGACTGAACCTTATTATATACTGTCTTTTCCCATATGCCTCTCAGCACTGCCACACAGTACCAGAGTCAGTCTGTCCTTTCAGGTTGTATGTTCCGGTGCTACCTCTGCATCACTACCCTTCTGCTTTGGGGCCATTAGAAAGTAAATCAGTAGTTACTTGAACACAAGCACCATATTGTGATAGTTGATCTGATAACTACTAAGTGACTAACAGGTAGGTCAGATATATAGTGTGATACACTGGACAAAGGGAAGATTCATGTCTCAGCTGGGATGAAGCAGAATGGTGCAAAATTTCATCGCATTATTTGCAGTTGTGCTCAATTAGAAACTTATGGATTATTTATTTCTGAAATTTTACATTTGATGTTTGCAGACCACAGCTGTCTGTGGGTAACTGAAACTGCAGGTAAATGAAACTATGGAATGTGATTCCTCAGATAAGGAGGGACTGCTTAATAGCTTTATAGTAAGTTTGGCTCTGGGTTAAATAAACATGGTCTAATAATTGAGTTTATTTGTCTTGAATTTTTATATGTGGATCAAAATGGTATCAACTCAAATAGAGCAGAAGAGCTTGAGATGAAAATATCAACATTCTCTGCTCCCCCATCTTTCAGGTTCCAGCCACAGAGACAAACTATTTTAACTTTATCTTTCTTCTTGTTACCTTAAAGGGCCTAATAATATATACTTATACTTTCAGAAAATGATTAATAAAATACTATCTATTGGCTCCTTGCTATGCCAAAGGAGGAATTAACTTATTTTATGTTACTGTCTCTTACTGTTTGGTGGTAATTATTGTTTTCTGTCCTAGTTTTTAGTAACTTAGGCTAGTAACTAATGCTAGTTTTAGTCTTGTGTAATTTAGAAATCTCTCCATTCCACTGTCACTCAGTGAGGAGCATCTCTACTCTGCTGGTTTCTTTGTTGTTCCCTTTGCACACGAGGTTCCTGCCCCCCCCCCATCAGCCTTGCCTCACTTTGCACATTGAAGTCCTTTCCATCCTTGAAAGCTCAGATAGATTCTTACCTCATTCATAAATCTCAGCTATTCCAATATACTTTGGTATCTCTCCTTGAATGCTTCTCATTTGACTTCTACAACACACATTTAGAACTTAATTATAAAGCTTATCATTTGTTTTTGAGCCCACCCACTCTTTCCCTGTCCCTGGAGCCAATCACTGTATCTCTTGCAAGGTTGGTTCTCAATAAATGTGTATTGAACTGAATCATTCTGTTCTCTAATTGTTTCAGATTTGTGCATCTTTCCTGCCTCACTAGATTATAAACTTCACATGCTTTTGTGTTTTTCCATAATGTAAAACAGAGTAGGCAATTAATAATAACTAATTTTTAATTAATTCTGATCTTTTGTTTCATCGACATTATTTTATAGCATTTCTCCTGCATTTACTGGGAGATAGAAGAGGGTAGGTGAAAAGGTACTATTTCAGATTAACTCTGGGTCATATAATATAAATATTTCTTGCCTTTTCTTGGTAAGCATAATTCTTTCTCTCCATTCTCTCCTTAAGATCCTGAGGATATTGTTAAATGTAGCTTCTAGGTGAAGGCCCTCGTCCTGGTTTACAGACAGAATTCTCTTCATTGTTTCTTCACTTGGTGGAGAGAGAGAGAGACAGACCGTCTCTCCGAGGTCTCTTCTTATTTTTATATTTTTGTGTAGTATTGGGGATTTAACTCAGGGGTGTTCTACCTTGGAGCTACACCCTCAGCCCCGATTTTATTTATTTTTATATTAAAACAGAGTCTCACTAAGTTGCTGAGGTTAGTCTCAAACCTACAATCCTCCTGTTTCAGCCTCCCCAAGTACTGGGATTACAAGTGTGTGCCACCACATCCGGCTGAGGCCTCTTCTTATAATGGCACGAAACCCCTTCAGGAGGACTCACTCCACCTGCATGACGTAATCACCTGACAAAGGCCCCCTGTCCAAAATGCCATCTCATTGGGAATTAGGTTTCAACATATGATTCAGGGCAGACACAATGATTCAATTCCTACCATCCTCTCCTTGATTTTGGGAATTGTCTTAGTTTGTTGAAGGTGTTTATTGCCTGGAGATGTGAGCTTGGGCTAGAGCAAGTCATTGTCTAGGTCTACAACAGTCTGGCAGAATGTCTTTTCATAGTTGCTGGGTAAATGGCCTTTGTTTGTAGTGACTGAACTAATTAGACTCAAATAAAACTTCCTTGCTTTGTTGTCAGACGAGTCTGTTACTGGCTACTTGTTTTTTTTTTGTGGTACTGGGGATTGAACTCAGGGGTGTTCTACCTCCGACCTACACCCCCAGCCCTATTTTTTATTTTTATTTTGAAACAGGGTCTCTCTAGGTTGATTAGAGTCTCACTACTTGCTGAGGCTGTCCTCGAACCTGCAATCCTCCTGTCTCAGCCTCCCAAGTTCTGGGATTAGAGGAGTGCGCCACCACAGCCAGCTACTTGCTGGTTTTTAATATTTGTGTGTGCATGTGTGTGTGGGGATACTGGGGATTGAACCTCTGAGCTACATCCCTAGTCGTTTTTATTTTTTGTTTTGAAACAGGGTCTTGAGAGGTTGCTGAGAGCCTTGCTACACTGCTGAGGCTGGCCTAGAACCTATGATATAGGCCATGATGAGGCTCTCCGCAACTTAGTGAGACCCTGTTTCAAAATAAAGAATAAAAAATAGGGTGGGTGGTGTAGCCCAGGGGTAGAATGCCCCTGGGTTCATTCCCCATACTACAAAAAAAAGATATATAAATCCTAAGATCTTAAATATTAAATCCTAAATCTTTGCATCAAACTTTAAGAACTTTGAACTAGTATCATATATTTTTAATACATTTTTTTAAATCTAAGAAAACCTACAATTATATACTATTAAAATATTATCCAGTTGAATTATAGCCATGTCCCTTGGCTTTGAATGCACCGTGGTCACAATGTCTGGGGACATTCTAGTATCAGATGTGAGCTGGCCATAGGTTTATAAAATAATATCTAGAAGTGGGTCCTGAGTACAAGCCAGTGGTTATTACCCTGGCTGATTCTCTCATGCGATGGGAAGGAGCAGAGAGCTCACAGTGGAGCAGAACATGGCCCTAGATAAGCCTTTCACAATGATTAAAATTCCATGAGAGGACACAACTGTGCTGTCTTTGAATCTTCCTCTATAGGTCAGGAAAGGGGCTTATACTGTACAGGGTAATTTTCATAGTATAGAGTTCATGTCTGCCTTGCTTAGGGTAGTAACTTCAATGCCTGGTACAATGCCTTGTAGGCTATTAATGAAAAATATTTTGAATGAATGGATTGATGGGTGGATGGCAGGCTTCCCCAGGCTGGCCTCTGCTGTGTAGGCAAAAGACTGTTCTTACAGCTCCTATTTGAAATGGAGCTAGATTTTTTTTTTTTTTTTTGTGTGTGTGTGTGTGGTACCGGGGATTGAACCCAGGGGCGTTCTACCTCCGCGCTACACCCCCGGCCCTATTTTTTTTATACTTTATTTTGAAACCGGGTCTCACGAAGTTGCAGAGGGCCTCACTAGGTAGAGAAAGAGAGAGAGAGAGAGAGAGAGAGAGAGAGGGAGAGCGAGCGAGCGAGCTGCGGCTGGCCGCGAATCTGGATCCTCCTGTCTCTGCCTTCCAAAGTATTGGGATTACAAGCGTGCGCCACCACGCCTGGTGAAGCTAGATTTTAATGAACTGCAAAATTCATTAGGAGAGCAAAAGAAGCAGACTCATTTAGGAAAGAGTCAAGATGGTTTTATAAACAGTCAGTACAATTCAACAACTAGGACAAAAGTAAAAGCCCTGGAGCCTTGCTATCATGTGCAAGGAAGCCTTTAATGAGCCCTTGATATGATGAGTATGTTGTATGAATTATGGTTTAAAAAAGGGTTTCTCTAGTCATTTGCTGGTATTTTTTTTATGGCACAGACGAGTGTGACCTAGGCTTACACCACCAGAGAGGACAGGCAGGCAGGCAGGCCATGCAGTTCTTGCTGGCGATCATTGAAATGGCAAGCTTTCAGTCTGGAGTTTTCTCCCTAGATTCTTTTAAATGGCACCAAGTGACACTGTGGACAGAGAGCTAAACTGACTGTGGGGATTGTCTCCCACGTGCAGGTAGACTCCTCCTCCTTACTGTCTTTCTTGCTATGTAGTTATGGGGAAAACAACTGAACAATAAGAAAGCAACATATAAAGGAAAGTCTTTCTTGCCTGTAGATGAAGAAGTACGTTTATTTTGCAGGGTGTTATGAGAAGAGGAGTCATAGGAATTGGTAATAGTTGTATGTATTGGGGAGAGAGATTAAAGGCATTTCTTAGGGGGACAGAAGAACTCAGGAGCTGCTAAATGATGACCTATGAGACGTTAATCAGAAATGGGGTTGGGCCTGAGAAGTTGTGGAAGGATTTAATGAAAGGAAGGGTGGCTTGGGGGACAAAAGCATTTTTCTTAAGAAGCATTAGTCTTTAGTGATGAGGGGATTTGAAAAGACCTGGATTGTAAATCATATTAAAGCTCAAATCAAACAAGTATATTTTTGAACGCCAGTTGGATGTGGGGTCCTGGAACATTCTGTGTTTCCCCTTAAGTTCATGGTTCCCTTCCCCTGAATGTACATGGGTGAGAACAGAAGAGTTAGACTATGTCTCTGCATACTTGGCCATTTTTTTTAAACAAAGGGGCACAGATTGTCAAAGACTGGGGCCAGCCTTGAAAAACAATGCATTTGTGGGTTCTCCTCCATTATTTTTATTCTTAAAAACTAAAATGAAGTATACTAGCTATAACACTCCCTATAGCTCTTCATAATATGGCAATTACTGAAATGGTTTCTTTCCCATTATGCAGCCAAAAAGCAGTGAGATCATGAGCTAGGCAGCAAAAGAAAACAATATTTAATTTGTTCTAGAAGGATGCCGTGGGAATAAAAATATTCTCCTTTCCCCTGAGGTTTAAATGCATGGACACACACAAAAAAATGCAGGAGTGAGGCTGCACACCAAACAAGCCCACACTTCACAGGCTAATTAAATCATTTAAATCTAATGAATATAAGCAACAAAATAAATTGGCATAGCAGTGAGTCAGGAGTGGTTTGATTTGAAGTAACTGCAGAGCCGGCACTACTGTGCTGTGCCCGGACACGCTGAGCCTTTCCGCTTATTTCAAGCGACGCCCTGTTTGCACTTTAGCCTCCTTGAGTCGTCCTGAGAAGGCGGCTTTATCTGGCAGTCTCCCAAAGGGGACTGGACCTCCTACGCACCTTCACCTTTCGCCTGGTGAAAGTTCGGTTTCAGCAACCGAGAATGCTGGGGAACACAGCCCGGGTTTAGTGCGTTCTCCAGGGCGGCGGGTGGGGGTTTCCCCTGCTGACCAGGAGTTTGGTGGTAACAGATTATTTTAAAAGGTGAATTCCAGGTTCCTTGATCTTCATAGTGGGAGGTGGAAAAAAGTTCATGGTGTTATTCTGTGTTGCTTTGACATGAGAACAAAGATGCATTGTTTTGTCTCTCAAGAGGATAAGGGATATTTTGAGAACCAATCTTGTTCCTTTATCATAGTGTTTGAGTTTTCCCTTTAAAGCTACCTTGTTTTATTTTGGCAGTGCTGGGGCTTGAACCCATGGCCTCATGGATGCTAGGCAAGTGCTCCATCACTGAGCTATATCTCCAGACCCTGAAAGTTCCTCCTTTGATTCTTGACCCAGCTATAGGAAAAAGAAGAGGAAAAAGAAAACTGCAAGTTGGCAATAAGGACAAGTTAGTGCATTTTACAATGGGAAAAATGATTTTGAAATTTTTCTGACAATTATTGTCTGATAGCTAAGTTCTACCACTCAGTTCACACAGTTCTGGCTGTGTGACTGTGGGCAAGTTCAGTTTCCTGGTCTGTAAAGTAGGAACAATAATGCAGATTCACTGAGACAGCTACAACAACGTAGGGAAGCTGGGTTTCCGTTGGCTGAGAGCTACCTGCTCTATTTCTAGATGCCGTTGTGGCAGGGGATTCCCATCTTGTCATGTAGGCAGGAAAGTCCCTTCTTACTATATGGGTTACAGGATGTGGGAAGGCTTCTCACTTTTGTGGCACTGAGGGTTAGGGGAGTCCCTTTGGACCCCTTTAATACTGATGGAAAATTGGGGAAAGAAAACATGGTGAGAGTCACTTCTGGGCGAAGTGGTTCTGAGGTCATGAGGGCTGGGGACAGACTCTGTTCTTGCCATCAAGTTTGTGCTTTTGGAGGTGGGAGTGTTGATCTATTTCTAGTGCGTATTTCATTCCAGTCTGACCTCTACCCTTCCTGTGCCATTCCCCCATAAATCTTTTAAAGTCAGTAATATCAACACAGTGCTGGCTTCCTGCTCCTGTACCTCTCCTCTTACTCTCTGTGACTCTTAATTTATCCTTTCAGGATAGGCCAATAATGTGGAAACAATCCTATTTCCAGAGAAGGATACTTGAGAAACTGCTTCAACCTTCACATACAACACACAGGCCCTCACCCCTTGGAGCCTGCTGCTGAGGAGGAGCAGGAGTGAGCACGAGGGTGCATGTGTGGTGGATGGGATGCCCTGGGCCTTGGGCAGGCCTGGGACTCCCAAGAGAAGATGCAGAGGCGACAGTTGGATTTAAAGTGTTGGTGGTTAGAAGGTATTCTAGGTGAGATGTGCAGATTTTTGAAGCCATGACATTTGTTTGGTAACTGAAGCTGAGGATGCTGATGAACTCTTCTAGGGAGAAAATAGAGAGCAGTGGTTCTCAACCATGGCTGAATATGAGAAAGCTTTGGGGGAATTTTTAAAAATATGCTATCCTGCCTCCGTAGATTCTGATCTAAAATTGATTATTATCGATTAGCTAGCGATGCAATCTGGGTACTAGGATTTTTATTTTATTTTGTAAACTTTTTGATGGAAAAGCACATAACTTTTATTAATATTTGCATGAATTGGGGTTTCTAGCAAACAGGTTAGACTCAGGGGCTTGTTGATGCTGCAAGGAAATAAGAGGGCTTAGGCTTGGTAGCCAGTGTATGGGAAGCCATTCTTTGGACTGAGAGTTATGAATGGAGTTACTACAGCCAGGTGCCATGCAATCAAACTTTGAAATGGGCGATTTTCTCTCAAAACAGAAGATTCACAGAATCTGGTTTACAGAAGGGGTTCTGTTTACCAAAGGTAGCATAAAAATATCCTGTGTGCTAACTTTGAGAAAATTTTGAAATCATTCTAGAAAAAGCCAGTTAGACCAGGTGCACATGCTTGAAATCCCAGCAACTTGGAAGTCTAAGGCAGGAAGATCCCAAGTTCAAGGCCAGCCTGGGCAATTTAGTGAGACCCTGTTTAAAAATAAAATGGTGGTTGGGGGTATAGTTGAGTGGAGAGACCACTGGCCCAGCATGTGATCAGCATTGATTTCAAGACTGCTTTTGTCAAAGTTGACCAGGATGTTTAAAGTCTCCTTAGGTGATTTTAATGTGCGGCCAAGTTTGAGAATCACTTCTGTACTCTTCTCTCCGCTCCTCTCTCTCCTTTCTTCTCTCCTCTTCTTGCTGAGTGGCCCATAAATTTGCCTGGAGAGATTTTTTTTTTTTTTTGCGGCACCGGGGATTGAACCCAGGGGCGGTCTACCTCCGTGCTATACCCCCGGCCCTATTTTTTATACTTTATTTTGAAACTGGGTCTCACGAAGTTGCGGAGGGCCTCACTAAGTAGAGAGAGAGGGAGAGAGAGAGAGAGACAGGGAGAGAGAGAGAGAGAGTGATAGAGCTGAGGCTGGCCGCGAACCCTGATCCTCCGGTCTCTGCCTCCCAAAGTACTGGGATTATAGGCGTGCGCCACCATGCCTGGCTGCCTGGAGAGATTTTGAAAGCCCAGATGCCCATGTGATGCCTGTGCCAAACAGAAGTTTCTAGGGGTGGAACTCAGGCATCTGCAAATTAAAAGGCCAGGTGAATCCATTGTGCAGCCCAGAGAAGAACCTGATGCTCTGTGGTCGGCAGATCAAGACTGAGTTAGCAAAGAGAGGCAGGATTAGCATGAGAGGTCCTTAGGCATTTGGTATCAATGGTGACTTCTATATACTGTGATGAAAAACAATGTTAGTGTGCCATTCCTGATTTTAAAGAGGAGGCTTCCAGCCTTTCCTTAATGATCCTGTGCTAGGAAAGCTACTTTCTAGTCTTTTACCAAGAATTTGTATTATGTTAAATTTTGTCAAATCTTTTTTTTTGCATTTATTAAGATGGTTACATGGTTTTCTCTTTTAATATGTTAATATGTTGAATTACATTATAGATTTTTTCTAATATTAAGCCATCTCCACATTCCTGGGATAAAAGCATCTTCATCTTGGCATATTATTTTTTACCTGTACTGTTCCATTTGACTTTGCTAGCATTTCCGCCAAGACTTTTGCATCTTTCTTCATGAATGAAAAAGGCCTGAAAGTCTTCCTTCTCCCTAGTATCCACATTGTTTGGTATCCATTGGTCAGGGTTATGCTGGTGGTGTCAAATGACTTAAGGACCTATTTGCCCACCCATTCTGTCTCTCTCTCTTTCTCTTTCTCTCCCTCTCTCTCTCCCCCCCCCCTCGTAAAGCCATCTGAGTCTGGTGTTTTCATTGTGGGGATGTTTTAAAATATTGCTTCAATTCCTCTAATAGTTATGACACTACTCGGACCTAGTATTTTTGATGAAAACAGTCTCAGAAGGTTGTATTTCTCTAGCTCCCTGTCTCCCTTCTGTACTCATTTCTAATGTTTGTCAGTCAAATTTCTTGCTGTCTCCATTGTTTTTCCATTAACATTTACTCTCAACACACTGGACACGGACTTCTGCTCTGCTTGGGGCTGCGTTGACAAGGTTGCTGATGGATCTCCATGATGCCAACTCAAAAGAATTATTTTTAGTTGTTTTTTCTTTTTGGATGTTTATGTTTTATTTTGAGAATGTTTGAGAGCTTCTCTTTCCTGAAACTTTCTACTGTTTAGTTTACCTCTTGGATTGAATTAGAAAAATCTCATTCCTAATCTGCTTTCTCTTCAATGATTTGAATATTGACATTTGCAGGTTTTCTTTCTCAGTCCACTGCTCTTCTCATTCTGTGTAGTTTCCAAAGATAATCTTATCTACTCTTATTATTTAAACTTCACCCAGGGGTAGTTTGGGTTTTTTGGGGTCTGAAGCTTATAAATCTGGGGTCTTTCTTTTAGGAAAGGAATATAAAAATTAGGTACCCCTTGGAAGTAAGGGGTTAGAAAATGAAGGTTCATTAAAATTACAGTAAGTGTTGGGGAATGGAATTGACCAAATTATGTTATGTACATGTATAAATATGGAAAAATCAATCCCATTATTGTGTATAATTATAATGTACCAACTTAAAAAATGTAAAAAATTACAGTAAATGTGCCTTTGTTACTTTTCTTAAGTTGGTTTATCTTTTTTTATCTCCTTCCTAAATTTAAGATTGCAAATTAAGCTACTAATTGGATTTACCTGGCCCATAGTGGGACTTACCATGTCCTATAGTATGGAGGTTTAAAACATATCCACACAGTCATTTGACATGCCTCCTATTGAGAAGTGGAGCCTATGACCCTCTTTTTTGAGTCTGAGTTTATGACTGCTGGACCAGTAGAATACAATGCAAGCAGTAAGGTGCAAAGTTCAGGTCTCAAAAAGCTGGTAGCTTCCACTTCTTAGGTTTTAGAACCTTTGCTTTTGAATCCCAGACACCCTTCTGTGAAAAAGTGAAGCAGCCACATGAAGAGCCCAAATGTGAGTGCTCTGGCTTATGCTCTAGCAGAGGAGGTCCCAGCAGGCAGTCAGCACCAAATGTGAGTGAGCCACCTTGGAGGTGCAGCCTCCGGCTTCTAGCCATGTTGTCCTAGTGGACAGCACGTGGAGCAGAGCTGAGAGCTCCCCACCCAGCTCTACCCAAGTCGCAGATCGGTGAAATAAGTGTGATTGCCATTTTAAAACTTTGAGCTTTGGGGGGGATTTGTTACACTGTACTAGAGCACACAGGCACCAGTCAACTTATTCCTTCCCCCATGCCAGGTCATAATTCATGATGGTACTGGTACAGTGAGTGTTGATTCTAAATTTTTCCTATTCCCTCATATTGGATGAATCACTAAGTTATGTAGTTTCAGACTTTACCTCTTCAATATTTCTCCCTCTTCTCCATCCCTTTGTTGTAGTGTCCTCTTTCCATATCCATCTCTGTCCTGCTCAAAACTGGTGTCCTGCAGTGCTGCAGAAATGTTCAAAAAATAAATTCTATCCATGCTACTTCTCTGCTTAAATTCCTTTTATAAAATAAATCTAAAATTATTAAAAATACAACATGCATTTCTCAACTGAAGAAAGGTCTGATTTTGTGGATTTGAAAATTGCAACATTAGCACATAGGTACATTCTTAAACATTTTCGTGCAGGCATTTTGACCTCCTTCTTGACCTCATCCTACCCCATTAAACAACTATAATAATAACAACATTTTATCTACAATAGATTATAAAGCAAGCTGCTTTGCCTTTCCAAGATACAAGGGGTAAAAAAATTAAAAACAGTAGAACAATTTTTATAGGGTTTGAGGGGGTATAGTTAGCCAAAATTTTAATACCTAGCCATGTTGTCATTGTGAGAGCCCAAAAAAGAATCATTTGCAAAAGCCCAAAAAAGAATATCACTTACATATACCTCCTAGAAATAAAGAGATTCTAGGTATTATTTGTATTCTATCTTGTTCTATTTACAATAAAACTTTCTATGTCCACTTATATCATGAGATTGCATAGTATTGTAGTAGCTACTATACCAGTGATGATAAATATAGTGGTATTAATGGTATTTTCAAACATCAAATAATTCAGCAACATTTTAAGATAAATTGACTTCTGAAGGCCAGGCCGAGGGAATTAACTGCCATTTTAAAATCTCATTTCAATGAGAAAATTCATTTTCAGCTTCCATGCATCTATTTTAACAAACAATTTTTGTAGCATAATGTTGAAATGCCTGAAGTAATTTGTCTTTTTGTCATACAAATGATAGCTTGAATTTGAATGTCTGGTAGCCAAAATTCATATTCTTGATATTTAAAAGATACCAATATTTATGATAAGCCTGTACAATATTTTCCTGAAAAAACAAAAACAATAATAACAAAAAAATGTTCTTAGTATTCTTTGCTATTTCTCTGGGCCAGAAAAATATTTGGAAATTAGATTCTGAGACTGTTTCAAAGTATGATATCCAAGAATTGGCTTCAATTTGACTTCAATCAGCACTTCTTTTCATTTTCAGGTTGCTTTGTGTCAGTTTTATAGCAAATGAAGGCCCTAAATCAATAGGTGGAAGATGTAGAACATAACTACATAAATACATATATATATATATATATATATATATATATATATGGAATTGTATATTTATACTTTACTATAGAGTACTATTTTTTATTGGTGCATTGTAATTGTGTGTGATAGTGAGATTCATAGTGATACATTCATATATGCACATAATATTATTTGGTCTGTTAGAAAGTAATAATATTAATATGTCAACATTTAATGAAGGGGCCGGGCGTGGTGGCGCATGCTTGTAATCCCAGTACTTTGGGAGGCGGAGACCGGAGGATCCGGGTTTGCAGCCAGCCTCAGCGCTCTCTCTCTCTCTCTCTCTCTCTCTCTCTCTCTCTCTACCTAGTGAGGCCCTCTGCAACTTCGTGAGACCTGGTTTCAAAATAAAGCATAAAAAATAGGGCCAGGGATGTAGCGCGGAGGTAGAACGCCCCTGGGTTCTATCCCCGGTACCGCAAAAACAAAACAAAAACAAAAACCATTTAATGAAGAATTTAATTTGGAGTGGAGAATAACAGGTATATAACAGTGACTTTTCCAGAATCACATTCTGATCCCAGGAAACTCAGTGCATGCAAAGAAGTGCAGTGCTGTAGCCCTTCCATTTAAGGGGTCTTTGGGACACTCCTGGTTTGTTTTGAGGTTGTTATCACAGAAGTGGTTATGTTGAAGTGTTTGTATGTGTGCTTGGGTGACACAATTCTAACCTAAATTCCACATCCAAAATGGTTATTTTAATCCAGAAATAATTTTTCAGGTAGCCTGGTAGCAAGTTTAATAGGCAAAAGCAAATGAAGATAGGTAACTTTATCCCTGCACCTCATGGTAAGAAGTGTTATGTGTAAATGGGTCATAGATTGGACCTTGCTTTTTACCTTTATTTTTTGTTTTAAAATTCTCTTCAGCTGGGCATGGTGGTGCACGCCTGTAATTCCAGTACTTGGCAAGCTGAGACAGGGGAATCACATGTTCGCAGCCAGCCTCGGCAACTTAGCAAGGCTCTCCATAACTTAGTGAGACCCTGTTTCAACATTAAAAAATGGACCAGGCATGGTGGTGCACATCTGTAATCCCAGAATTTGAGAGGGTGAGATAGGAGAATCACAGGTTGCAGCCAGCCTCAGCAATTTAGTGAGTCCCTCTGCAACTTATAGTGAGACCCTGTTTCAAAATTAAAAATAAAATAGGACTAGAGGTATAGCTCAGAGGTAGAATTCCCCTGGGTTCAATCCCCAGTACCCCCCACACTAACTAACTAACTAACTAATTAACTAAATAGGGCTGAGGGTATAGGTCAGAGGTAGAACTCTCCTTGGTTCAATCCCCAGTACTCTCCCCCCACTAAGTAAATAAATAAATAAATAAATACATACATAAATAAATAGGGCTGAGAGTATAGGTCAGAGGTAGAACTCTCCTGGGTTCAATCCCCAGTACACCCCCCCAACACACAAGTACTCTTTATAAGCTGGGTGTGGTGGCACACACCTGTAATCCCAGTACTTGGGAGGCTGAGACAGGAGGATCACAAGTTCGAGGCACACACACACAAACATAAAATAAAATAAAATTATCTTCATAAGTCTGGGAGGAGGAGAAAATAAGAATTAATTGTTTCTTACTGCAGACCCTATTAAAAAATCATAGGAGGAGCAACACATGGACTGAGTTTAGCATGATTGTCTCCCCAGTTAGGTACTGGTCCCATTTCCCACCCATGTTTAGTTCCTAATCATAATAATGAGAGAGAGAGAGAGAGAGAGAGAGAGAGGGAGAGGGAGTGTGTGTGTGTGTGTGTGTGTGTGTGTGTGTGTGTGTGTCTGGGCAAGGAAGATGTCATCCTACAGCTCAATTTGGTTTCAACACACCCTTTATGAAACCACAAAGACTAATGTAACCTGAGATTTCTCAGGCCTGGGGCCTGCTGGTCCCTAGTTCTATGGAACCTGCTCCCCAGTTGTCTCGTTACTAAATCAGATGTGAATGTGGAAGTTTCCCAGGTTTGTCAGCAGCAGTCCATTTTCTGGTTTTCAGTCTTCTCATTCATCACTTATTCAGCTCTGTTTAGATCTTCTACCACCTAATTACACAGTGAGGGTATTACAGTCAGGTCATTTGAAGACTGTGTAGCTTGCAAAGTAGTTAAACCAATCTCACTCCCTTAACCTCTCCTTATGGATGTAAGCAAATAATTTACTTTGTTGTAACTTATCTAGGCTTGCTACTCTTGCTAAATTTAAGGTTAATCTAATATCATCATTTTGGGGCTTTGGCCAAGATTATAGCCAGTGACCTCTTGGCGATTAATTTATGCAAACATTGAACGTCCCGAATCCTAAAAGTTTAAGTGACTTATTAGGGAATCTCAAAAGCCTTCTTGACTATGGCATATACCTTAAAAATATTAAATGGAAAGCTGGGCGTGTTGGTGCACACCTGTAATCCCAGTAATTGGGAAGCTGAGACAAGAGGATCGAAGGTTCGCAGCCAGCCTCAGCAAATTAGTGGGGCCATCTGCAACTTAGTGAGACTCGGTTTCAAACTAGAAAAAAAATAGGGTGGGAGTGTAGCTCAGAGGTAGAATGCCCCTGGGTTTGATCCCCAGTACCAAAAAACGGAAAGAAATTAAATGGATCAGGTACAATTGATTAGATAAAATTTATGTGGTTGATATTTTATTGATACAGAGTTCATAATTATCCAGAGAAATGTTGAACAAATTTGTGTTTCATTGTCTGTACTTTATTTCAGAGACTTCACTGTAGCCTGCGGGCTGTAGCCTGAGCTCTTTTCCAAGCTGCAAATAAACTGCTTTGTTTAGCTGAAGAAATGTCATCCAGTTGTAGGTAATGGAACTGCAGGGTCTAGACATCAGTTATCAGGGATAGGAGAAAACTTGTGTTTGCTCTATGTGATGCTATAACCTATCACAACTTGTTTTCCTTATATAAAATGGTGACATTCTTTTTAGTCAGAAAAAAGGTTGCCAAGAATGTCCTTGATCCAGACCTGGATCAAGGGAAGGTAGAGTCTCTGTCCTCATCCATGTCCTCTGTACCTGGTATTAGGAGACATACAGACCTTACCTCTAAAATTCACCCCAGACTAGGTACGAGTTTCATTTTATAGATCAGGAAGAGGATCCCTGGAAAGAGGCAGGGAAGAGGCTGAATCCCTAATGTAAAATGTCATTTTTTTCTTTCTTTTTCTTCTTTTCTTTTTGGTATCCCAGGGGTATTCTACCTTCAAGCTACACCCTTAGCCCCTTTTATTTTTTATTTTGAGTCAGGGTCTTGCTAAGTTGCTGAGGCTCTTGCTTAAGTTGCCATCTCTGTAACCTTTAAGACTAATTTTCTTCATCTGTAGAATAGTGAAAATAATAATAAACGTTCTCTTAAAAATGAGAGAATGTCTTCAGGGTACCCAGCAGTGTTTGGGATGATGGTGGCTTAAGATAAAGGGTCTTATTCTGTGCTTTTCTTTTCTACTCTGAGGGAGATTTAAGCTGTAATCTTTCGGCATGTCCACAGAATACTAAACAGTTTCAAAGTATTTTACATGTATCACATGGTAAATTATTCTGTTTCTGTTCTATAAACCACTTGAGGAGCAAGCAAACTAGGGACTCTTCCAGAGACATGACTTCTCCAAGAGCCTTAGTACAAATGGTTGATCCCTAATCATCTGGCCACAGGTGTGTGACTTCATGTCATTGACTCTTAGCATCTTTGCTCTAGGCTCTTCTTTGGACTGGATTATCTTTGCACACATCATCTACCCTTCTCTATCCAAGCATCGTGCTTGGGAAACAGCTTTTGAGACCCAGGTTAAATTGCATCTTTAAGCAGCCATTCATTCTTTCCCCTTTCAGATCGACTCACTCCTCTGTGCTCCCTCTGCACCCCATCTATATGTCTCACATAGAACCCGCTATTCTCTAAGGATCTTATTTATTATTGTAATCTTTCTCTCCATTTGGTGCTCCAAGATTCAGCATTCGGCATATAGTAATTGTTTAAGAAATGTCTGCTGAAGGCATGTGTGTGTTGCTGAATGGGAAAAGATGGAGTGCTTATGATGGAAATCATTACTATCAAAAATGTCCCACATACTGTCTTCAGAGTGTCACAAGATGCCCAAGTCACACCTCCAAACAGGGTTTGAGTACTTGAATACTTGCTGCCTCAGTTTTCTGTAATCATTTGCTGAGTAGGGTTGGGGACTGCTTGGGATATCTGCTAGAGATCCAAAATGCTGCAGCCAAAATTTCTAATGGCTGCTTGTCTTCATAAACTTTTTGGGATAAATAAACCTAGTTTGTATAATGCACACAGAGTCCTGGTAAGGGCTGGTGAGTGGCTGCCTGACCTAATTTTCATGAGTACCTAATTTAGTTTATTGAAAAGGCCTTAGAAGCAATAATATCTCTTTGAAATAAAACTTCCAATGTGTTTTTCTTACTTTATATTCACCATTTCAATGATTTGCCTTATTTTAAAATTAAGGGAAGCAACTGATAAATTGGGAAGAAGAGACAAATCCTTTTTTACGGTGTAATTCCTAGAAACTCCCCTTTCCAAAGATTATATGTAGATTTTCCTTTCCAGGAAGGTCTTGATCCTTACTCCTCTTGAGTATGGGCTGGACTTCATGACTCTCTTCTAAAGGATAAATAAAGGAAACAGGAAAATAGCAAATTTCCAGTGGAGAAACTTGGCAAACCCTGTCTTAATTAACGAAGACTAATGTCACCATCTAGATACCATGTACCTTCTGATAGGAAGTGACCAAAGGGTACTTCCCTCTATCATTCATTCTAAAACCCCATAACCCCAATCTCATCATGAGGAAAAACAACAGACAAAAAGACTGAAGGGCATTCTTCAGTGAACCTGACCAGCACTCAGGATGGTCAAGGTCATGAAGAGCGAGGAAAGACAGACACTGTCACCGACCAGTGAGTCTGGGGAGACACACAGCACAGCGCCAGGCTGTGCCATGGCTCTGATCCTAGAACATAAAGTGGTGCAAGAGCTGGTGGAATCCAAATAAAGTTTGGAGCTCAGTGAATAGCAACCTCCCGATGTCAGTTTCCTAGTTTTGACCATTGTACCATAGTACTGTAAGATGTAAAAAATTAGGAGACTGCATGAGGGTATATGAGAATTCTGTACTGCCCTGCAACTTTTCTGTCAATCTATAATTATTCCAAAATAAAGTGCTTATTTTTAAAAACAAGGGAGTTTTTTTAAACCCATAAGCAAATGATGAAAGAACCTTCAGAGGTAGGCAGAGAAAAATGAGCCTTCATGAATTTCTTCGTATTGGGGAACTCCTGATGTCTTACAAATTAAATCCTATTGTACCAAAAACTATCCAAGGGGAAAGCACTCAATTAGGAAAGAAAAACTGAATATTCTGCAAGTTATATAATCTATATTGGCAGATTTTACAAGATAAAGGTAAATTTCTTTTGCATAATAAAGCTCAACAATGCAAAAATTGGTAGATGTATTTCACTTTTTATTTCATCTTATTTTATTTTTTGTGGTGCTGAAGACTGAACCCAGGGGCAGTCTACCACTGAGCTTCATCCCTACCCCCCTATGTTTTTACTTTGAGACAGGGTCTCACTAAATTGCCCAGGCTGGACTTGAACTTGTGATTTCCTGCTTCAGTCTCCCAAGTCGCTGTAATTACAGGTGTGCACCACCTCACCCAGCTCCTTTTCACTTTTTTGTTTATTTTTTATTTTTTGCAGTACTGGGGATTGAACCCAGGGCCATTCTACCTCCGAGCTACACCCCAGCCCTATTTTTTTTATTCTTTATTTTGAAACAGGGTCTCACTAAGTTGCAGAGGGCCCCACTAAGTAGCTGAGGCTGCTGCAAACTCGGATCCTCCGGTCTCATCCTCCCAAGTACTGGGATTACAAGTGTGTGCCACCATGCCTGGCTTCCTTTTCACTTTTAAAAGCACTGTTGCCTTGCTTTTTTTGAAGCTTCAGTTATTTCTTTCCTGGATTTAACAAGTAAGGACTTTGTAATCTGTGAGGACAATGGGTTAATGAATCCCATTGTTCACCAACAAATGTAATATTTTTTTTTAGCAAACATTAACCTTGTTTTATATTCAATGGGGGAAAAGAATGGTAGACAATTTTCTAGCACTCTACCAAGGCTGTGGACAGAGGTGAATTTTCTTGTGTACAGGCTAAAAATACTCTTGGCCCAAATCACCATTCTTGAGATGTGATTGGGCAGAGAATGAAATTGTACAATGTTTACCTCTTTGATTTTTTCATTTGCAGTCAGTCCAGCATCAGCTCAGCGTACATATCAGTTTTCATCCTTAAACATGCGTGAAACCAAACCAGAAGTTGTGCAGGGCTCTAATTGCAATATGATTTGATGTTACTATGCATTGAAGCCGTGCTAGTTAATTGTTTCCCTGACTGAATTTCCATCTCACCCCAACCCCCATTTTGCCTGAAGGAGCCTATAAAGCAAAAACAAACAAAAATCTCTCAGAAGAACATCTTTCATTTTCAGAAACATCATTTGCAATGGGTAGCAGACTCGTCATAATATGGGCTATAATGATGAGGGATAATTGTAATCCTTAAGTGGCTTCAACTTATGGTTATTAGAGGAGGGAGCAAAGTGAGGATGGGCCTGTGGAAGAAAAACATAGTTTGCTCTGCCTTAACTGTCTTTTGTAGCACTTCCCAACAACAGCATGAGAAAGACATTTCTTTGTATCTCTTGCCAAGCTCCATTCTGCTTTTGATATGTGGATTTGAATCATGGTCCATAGGTACATTGTGTGATATGCAACATGGTCATTAAAAGACAATTCATGGAAACAGGTTAGATATTTGATTAATCACTTGAAATATTGATCGATTTATATGGCTTCCTGTACACTGATTTTTTATACTAATCAATAGCTCAAGTGATATATAAACAGCAGCCTTCTGTAATAAATAATTGCATTATATAATGCTAGTTAAATTTAAAAATTGGTATTTTATTGCATTTCTCATTCATAAAATGTAGTGCCAAATAGTAATTGAGATTGAGTTAGAGTCTCGTAATGCTTTGCTTCAAATCCAATTCAGGAATCGTTTCTCTCTCTGAAGACCTATAACAAGAGGTCCCCTGGGTAATGATGGATGACTGAGGTAGACCAGCATGGGGAGGTGGGAAAGGGGAAGAAGACAAAAGAGATTGGAGGGGAAGAGGGGAGGAGCCCAGGGAAAATAAAAAGCTTGATGTGGCAGGTTGCCTCTTTTGGATCCCAGTAAACCATTTTAATGGAAATGGGCGGTAGACAAGGAAGAACTCAATTGGAAAAGGCTAAGAAGCAAGCCCTGAGTCCTCAGGAGAGCAAAGTGTCTCAGAATTAGGAGATTTATTATGAAGAAATAAAATGTGCGGTTTCCCTCTCCCTTAGCTTGACAGGAGTTAGCTCTGATTGCTCCTGGAGCATCCCCAGCTGCTTCCAGACTGTCCAGTGGCTGCGAATCAATTAACTCCCTGCCCCATCCCTAAGGATAAGCTGTATCTCCCCATTCCTTAGATAATTCCATCATCATCTCCAAGAAAAATGAAGGCTTCTTAAGTAGCTAGAAGCATAATGGGAAAGAGCTGTATCATATTACTTCTGTAATTAGGAAGAGTACCCTCTTCCCAATGCAGAGGGTGATAAACATTATTCTTTTCAGCACAACTATCTGGAAGGGCCACGCATTGAAAAATATTTAGTAGCTGTATTTAGAACACTCTTTGCCAACCCTAAGAGATGATTCTTCAAAATAATAGCACAAAATATAACCCGGAAAGCAAGATCCACTTGGAAGGAGAAAGAATCAAATGAAGTCCAATCAGTAAACACAGAAAGGAAATCTAGAGCTGCTTCTGCAAAGGTGTTTGAACCGTGTGGTCTGGGGAGAGTTGTTCTTTCTTTCCCGGAGCATCTGCCAGTGTATCTTAAGCCAGCCCGAGTGATGCGAGAACTCCAATATCAGCTCAAAACTGCAGTGCCTTGCTGTGTCTACAGCTCACCTCTCCAGCCTAGAATAAGTTCTCGTTGTCTTCTCTTAATTAAGATTTACTTCCTCTTCAGGCTTAGTTCAGATTCTCCTGCTTTAATAAAACCCACTCACCATGACTTCTACCTTCTTTGAATTTTTATTGCTAATGCCAACTATTTTGATCATAAAGATGCTTAATTTTTAGTTTCTACTGAAGAGTAAGTTCTTTGGGGGCAAAGTCATGTTTTGCTTTGTTTTGTGGTTTCACTCACAAGCTTATCACGGTGAGGAATAAATGAATGATGACTACTAAATACTTGTTGGTTGGGTGATTGATTCAGAAACATGAAGATTTTCTCCAGATATTTCCAATGTGGCATAAGACATTTTCTTATGACAGGTGTGATCATTTAGGGAAAGTGCTAAATGATCATGTATCATTAAGCTTCAGATCTCTGCCTAGGCATGGGGTAAAATGCTTATTAGTGGGCCAGTCAGGGTCTAGGCAGGGGAACTGTGCATGCAGAATTTGGAGTGGATTTGCTTCCCCAGTGAGCCTGAGCTGCTCTCAGATGACTTTTCCTTCTGGGGTCTCTTTCCTCTGTTGACTGCTTGGAACAGAGGCTTTTCCAGGTCTGTTACTTCAGCAACCTGGCTCTGCTAGGTCTCTATTACTGAATGAACAACTAAAGGGTTGAATGACTGGAACAGGGGTATCTTGGGGAGCATTGAGGAGGCCCTGAGAAGTGAAATCACTTAATGATTTGTAGACATGGGATAACACTTGGTACCTAAAAGCATACACATTGCTACACACTGTAAGCCAGCGAGGAAAACCAATGCAAAAACATAGCCCAATATCTCAGGTAGATGGTCATGACTTCTGGGGCAGAAGGATGCATTGGAGAAGGTCTGGGTCATGCGGACAGGAGCCTAAGGTTCAAGCCTTTACTGCATCATCAGTGAATATTAGTGAACACTCCAAAGCTCTCTCATTGGCGGGGTTCCAGGTTTCACATACCCTCTAAAGTGATCACTGCTATTCTTCTCTTTGCTAGGAGGAGGTCATCATTTACCCTTTTGGATCATAACATGGCTTTGCTAGTTGTTTTATTGATATTTCCTTCATTGATCCTAGGGTTCCTACTGGTGCTGCCTTGTTGACCGGATTTGGGTTTTCCTGTGACTGGGGCTCAGGGTCATGAGTCTCTTCCAATCCATAAAAAAGACAACTTATTGTTTAAGTATTATTCAGTCGCTCATTTGGTACCTCATCCTAGGAAAGATTGGAGACAGTGTAATAAGTGAAGGAAAGGATAAAATAAAAAGCAGTGGGAATCAAGATTGAATTAGAATATGGGTAGGAAACTAAGAAAGGAATAAGTATAGTATATCTACTGCAGGCATATGGTCTCATAGAATTTCTAGATGTGGGATATAAATTTCGCTCAAAAATTCCTAGCAATCATAACAAAGATGGAAACCAAACAGGTTCAGAATTCACTATGTTCTCATCTACAAAGTACTTTTTAGGGAATACTGCTTTTCTTAATACCGAGAGCAACAAGAACTATTCCCTCATAGATCTTGGTAGGGACACTGTGTCAGTGCAGCAGACGATGCCTTCCATAGCATCTCTGTATTAGGTTCCTTTTGTCCTTTGGTGTTAGATTATAATGTCCTCCAGTGTCAAGTGGATGGCTGTACAGCCCACTAGTGCTTTTGCTTGATCCAAGGCTTAAATCTGAAATGTCTGGGGGAATTGACAGACTGCACATTCTCTAGACACCTTTCCATCAATATTATTTTGGGCAAGTGCTTCCTACTTGTCTTAACTCCCAAGAGAGTACAGTGAGGGTTAAGCATGCAGGCTTTAGAAGCAGACTGCCTTGGGTCAAGTCCCAGCTCTACCATAATGACCCTCAGTTTTGTTATCAAGCAAAAAGATGATGCATAAGTCAAAGAGATGTTGTCAATAAGAAATGAGATAATGTATGTAAAGTGCTTAGCCCTGGGAGTTCTCGATAAGTACGAAGCATTACTATTAAGCCACAGAGTGGCTTTACACCTCAGCGACTTACCAGGAGGCATAGACACAATGCACATTTTTAATTTACCTTTCTCCTTTTCTCTCAGAAGTAGAAAGATAATAATGCCTTTTTGTTGGCATTATTATTCTTGCTGACATCCAAGCAGGGTTCTTAGATGTAGCTCATGGCTGTGACCTTTTATCCCCTCAGAGTGGACCTTCTCCATTTGGCACCCACAGCAGGCATTTGAGGGAAAGCCCTTGGCTCCTCCTTGTTGGAGAATTTTCAGGCCTGAGTTTTTCATGCACTTCATTTGCACAGAAAACACTGGCAAGTCTACCTTGACCTCCCCGTATTCCTGAGAGAGGCTCTGAGAGGAGGCTTCTGTTGAAACACTCGACTGCACATCCTGGAGGGCCATGCTATGGCTGGAGGTTGCGGGCTGGGCCCCTGTGCTCAACACAGCGCTGCAGAAAGAATGTGAACACTGTCAGAACATGCACTCTCATTTCTCCTATCCACACTGTGGGTTGCACTTGTGCAGTTAGCGCAGGCAAATCAGCATAATATTGATCCTGTCTTTCTCTAAAATTTGGATATTTTGTTTGGAATGGATGGATATTTGCATTCGTTTTGGTTTACTAAAATGTTATATATCCCGACTATTAAATTTTTGGGCATCCACCTGTGTCTGGCATCTGATGTCAACACCTCACCTTCCACACTCTAGTCTTTGCCTGAGTGTGGAGTCAGTGATTGTACTGGCCTGCTCTTGGAGGTGTTTGAACTCTAGATCCTGGGGAGGCAGTTCTCAAATGCACATCTGTGGCAACATTTTCATCCAACTGTGAAAATATAAGAAAACAAAGCACAAACATTGTTTTCCACTAAGCTAGTTTTAAATAACATATTTTTTGTTGTTGTTGTGTCACTGGGGATTGAACCCAGAGGCTTTCTACCTACGAGCTACACCCTCAGCCATTTTTATTTATTTATTTATTTATTTATTTATTTATTTTTAAATTTTGAAACAGGGTCTCACTAAGTTGTGGAGGGCCTCACTAAGTAGCTGAGGCTGGCCGTGAACCTGTAATCCTCCTGTCTCAGCCTCCCAAGTACTGGGATTACAGGCATGTGCCACCATGCCCGGCTAACTAATAATTTTTAACTCTTTTTGAGTTAAATATAATTTAATGAAAAGAACTAGAACCTACAAAATATCATTTATTAAGTAAAGTCATGATGCCAATAGAGGGTGGTAGTTTTTTAAACATGTTCTTGTTGGGCAAAATGGAAGTGCAGTGACTCAGTTAAAAAAAATAACTGCTTCAAGGAATCCTACACATGTGAAAACCTCTTCTTTAGGAGCTGGTTGTCCCTCCCACCCCGGATAAATGAGAAGGAGGCAAAGCAGAGCAGTGGTAGCTGGAGCCTGTGGCAGAGAGTGAGTGAGCAGGGAGGCTGGCTGAGAGGAAGTGAGGCACACACCAGGGCTGGCAGGTGAGTGAGTGGTGACGGCTCGCGTGTCCCATCCACCAGGGACAGGTGCTGATGGATGCAGAAGCTGGAAGCAGGTGTCAGGAAGTGAAAGCAGGTCAAGCCCAGAGCAAATACTGAAGAGCAGTGGGCGGCGGGCACTTGTGCTGCTGCATGTGGGCACGGGAAGTCCTGGGGGCCTGGTTGTTGGTTGCTTCCTAACTGTTTTTTATGCCTGCTCTCTCCTCATGGTGCTTTAAACGTGTTAAGCTACAACCTCAGAGAAATTTTCTTTTCTCTTTTTTGAGAAGAAATGCATTTTCTGGTGAATCTAGTGAATTTATAAAGCCAAGAAAGATATGGATGCACTGAATATGGAACAATTCCTGGAAAGTTAGAGCCACAGCCTCCGTTGTGTTCACTGAGAGAAGCAATGATGTGGCCTGATAAATGGCACTTACCAGGGACGGCGATAGCCTAGTAATATAGATAAATTAAAAAACACAGATCCAAGGCTAATATTTCTTTTTTTTTTTTTGCGGTACCGGGGATTGAACCCAGGGGCGTTCTACCTCCGCGCTACACCCCCAGCCCTATTTTTTATACTTTATTTTGAAACC